>VDFB02343323.1:0-82535 GCA_007258455.2 Sequoia sempervirens | reverse complement strand
GTCAACTCTAATTATTCGTTGAAGCTCTTTGGGTTCTACTTTTTCATCCTTGTCAGGATTCTTTTGAAAATTGAACAAATTTATCCAAACAAAGATAGATAGGAGCCTTCCATTATAATAGAGTGATCGGGTGAAAATCAAACTCCTACATCTTAGGTTTCTTGATTTGAACATGAATCACTCCCGAAATAGATACACTTTGTTACTGCATGCTTGAACTCCAACATCCCAGTATTCTGGTAACTGGTACATCTTTGCAACGAACTTTGTTCCAGCATGAGCTCCTTAAATGCATCATCTAACCTGGTAATAAAGTAAAATTTGTTTTCCAACATAATTTTCCTGACCATCCATACCCGAGCTTTGATTCACAATCAATATCTCCTGCAATCACAAATTCCAAATATTTAATCCCTTAAAAAAAACATTTTAACATCTCATGTAAATAAAACCATTATTCAAATATTAATACAAAAATTCCATAATTTATACGTCTTTTAAAAAATCAACATATCATGAATCCTTGTACATATACCGGATCACCAAGATCATTAGAAAAATTTAAAAAAATTAACATTTCATTTCACATTACAACTCGGTACTCGATACCCAGTATTCAACTTTACCCACTTACTTTCCCGGAGCTCGGTTATACCAGAACTCCATTATACTAGACTCCTTTTCACTAGACTTATGCTTACCAGACCAGAGCCTTTCACTTTAACTTCACATTACCTTTTGCCTTTTCTATGTTTCTGGTACCCAGTACCCATTGCACGAAACACTTACCATATGAAGTACTCTTTTATCAAAGATTTATTTTCCTTTCTTCACTTCGGGTGATCTTCCAATTAGTTAGCTCCTGCCATAAGAGTTATATTTTTCACTTGGGTCCCCAAGTCTTTTCAGTCTTGGGGCATGTTGTGAGACCAAACAACTTCCAACCAGTAAAACCAAATTTAAAAATAAACTTGAAATTAAATCACCAGTTGTAAATTAAAACTTATACATATTTTAAAACAATAACTTTCTACCTTTACCTAGATTATGGCATAAAAAGTTAAACTCCACTAGAAACATCTGTGTGTGCTCTAATTGATTCTAGTTTTCAAAACTTAGTAAAAGAATCAATTCATTAACATTGAACTACATAATATAGTAATCCTCCAAAGCCAACCAGGGATAGAGCCTTGCTGCAAGTCAAGTGTCCATAGCCTCAACAAGGTTATCTTCATAATTCACCCAAACATAGCTTTACTTCCGGTCAGACATCCATAGCCCCGGTAGAGTTATTTGGATAGCCTAAAGAGTTGATATCTCTTTTTTTTTTTTAGATATAGCAATGATAGCTCATTTTACTTTAGATATTGTAATAATAGCTCTTTTATCAACTTACAAGCATTGAAGCACCATTATTAGGTTGGGAATTACAATGTTAGCGAAGGTTACTTTTTTATTTTCCATTCAATGTAAATCCCTTCATCAACTCAATACTTACCAAAAACTTATTTAATGATTCCCTGTAAGTGTGTGTTTCCAGCTAAATTTCACTAATTATGCCAAATCCTAGCTAACTGCAGCTCACTATATGTTAGAAAATAAGCATAAATTAAAATTTAGCAATAGACAACTTAACCACCAAATTTAAATCTATATTTAAAAACATTGGTTACAACCCTTCCGATTAAATTTTATGGCAACTACCAAAATTTTTGCTAACTATCTCGACTTGACGACAATGCACTTCACTAATGGATCAAAATATCATGATTACCTTGAAACATGATCACATTCTTTTTGCATTAAATTTGCACGCCTTGCTTAGTACGTATAATCCTTCCAACTCATGCAGGTGATGATGTGTATTGCCTTGCCAGCTTCATTCTCCTATATAGTCTGCACACACAACACCTTCATAATTAATACAACTTTTTATTTATTTACTTGAAATGACCACTATTAATTTCGAAATCTCCAACTTGCTTGATTCGCAATCTCCGTACTACTCAAATTTGAAGCAATTTCACTAGATATGTGTGAAGAATTAATTTGATTTAACCTTTTATTTTGAAGACTATTGTTCAGCTGCCACCTCACATACGGTTTCCAAAAAAAACAATTACTCAAGGCAACTATGCACCGTAACTCTGCTTACGACTCTATATAAATTCGTGCATTTCTTCTCAAATCCTCCACACTTCTCTTTTCTTTCTCTTTTTTTTTAATATTTACTTTCTGTAACTCTGTTATGTTCTAACCCTTTTGAATTCGCTTCTTAGCCATGGATACTCCAATTTTCTTAAGTTGTTCTCGCAGACATAATGTTTTCTTGGGGAGTATCACACCACAAAGGCTTGAAAAGGTTTTTATCATTAGGACTTCTAGTTTCACTGTACCAAACTTATGCTTAGTCCTTGGGGAAAGATATGTTACATTCAGTTGCTACTTCCATTTTTACTCTAACATAGCTTCTCACTTTGTAGCGTCACTTCTAGACATTGGGATGTTTGTTGAAGACGTTCGCACTACTACCAACTTGATAGTGAAGCCCGAATTCTTGGAGAATCTGGATACCATTTTAGCTGTCGCACACCCAACCATTCAGATTCCCTCCATGGATGATATTCCTCAGTTCATGGAACATGGGGAAGTGGTTCTCCTTCGGCCCTTTCTTATTGATCTCCATATCGAATATTTTGAAACTCACCAGGAGCTCTCCTACATAGGGTATTTAGCCTTGAAAGAAGAGGCATCCCAGATCGACTGAATGGCTACTATCATCCGCAACCTTGCTCACTTTTCTTTTTGAATCCTTTTTTATTTTTTTCAATGAGGATTTTGATATCTGATGTATATATGTGATACACACACACACACATATATATCTCTTTTTGGTATCTTTTCTTAAAAATGTGTTTTATTGTGTATGGCTTTATTATTTTCTTTCCAGTTCAAGTTTTATAAAATGTTTGAATTTCACTCTCATGCGTAAGATAAATTTAAGTGGAATTTGATAATGCAGAGGCCAAGCAAAAGAAGAATAAAACAAAACAAAACAAGAAAAGAAAAACAAACACAGAAAGCAAACACAAAAGAAACCCATAAAAAAAACTAGACAACTAAACTAAACTAAACTAACCCTAACTACCCTAACTCTAATATCACAAAAGATTAACTCTAATGAAGCAATTTATTTCAATTTATATAGCTATTTCCTTTACAGTTTTGGTATGAATCACAACAGATTTATCTTTAAATTATTTTATCAAAATTTTCAATATTCTACTGTAATAATGGAATATTTTAAATTTTATGTGTTTAAACATCATAAATTCAAAGGTATACTTACCCAAAATATGGCTTAAATGTATGGAAATGATCCCATAAGAGACTGGTTGCACACATTTCATTTGATGCAACAATACTGTACCTTCTCCCAACCCTAGTCCATTTCCATGAACGACTGCATTCATTTCTCTGTTTCCTTCTCTTCTGAAAATTTTCATATCTTCGGTCCTATCTTCACTTTGCATTGTGTTAGACCAAGATATATCACCATTTATATTGCTATCAAAAAGAGAAAAAGTAAAAACTTGATATTTTGTATCTTGTAAAAAATTAGGAAAATGTCTTTTATAGCTAATGAATTCTCATCTTGAAGCACAATACACGTGTTTCCCGCTTGATTTTCCTGCTCTATCTCATTATCTACATTTTCCACGTATACAGGGAATGATGATTCATCCATATCTTTTTCTTTTTTATGATGAAATATCTTCAAACCTCGATATTCTTGCATATTCTCCTATAAATCGTTAGAATTTTCTTTAAAATAATCACAATTTTCTAACTGTCTTTGTTTATTGGTTAATTTTTTAATATTTTTGTCTCTACTAGGGTAGAACATTTTTCTCGTTAACAATCCCTATCTTTTAGCAGTTAAAACTTCTTCCATTAATGGAATTGCTCCATTTATGGCCAAACTTACCCTAGTTAAAAAAATTTCACATTCAAGTTCACCGTGGTCAGTTGTATCATGAATTCTACACTCGATGACTCTTCCAAAAGTAATCAAACTCAAAGGATGTAGTTTTTGATTAAATATTTTACAAATTTTTCCAACTTCCATAATGAAAACCAGCTTGCAATTCAATTTCTCATTTACAAGCTTCTTGTCAAGTTTAGAAATAACATTTCAGAGCGCAATTTCCCAATTCCAAAAGATGAAACCTAAAGTATCAAAGAAACAAGAGAGATGTGCCAGAGGGAAGACCCACCCTCCTTCTAGCGCTAGTTCCTGTTGACAATAGTTTTACTCACAATAAACGTATGTGCGGGATCATGATGGGCCAAAAAGTGGCAATATGATGGGTTTTTTGTAGGGTATGTGGTCGATGACTTTTTTACCAAAAAATTGATGAAACTAAAAGGGTTTTTAAAGGATATTCTCTCACCTTTCCACCAATATAAATTATGATTTAGTTTGAATTTAATAAATAATTATTATTTATTTTCTATTTGAATTACATCTATAGCTTCAAACAAGTATCACACTTTTTGAATCTAAACATGTGTCACATCTATGCTTTGCATAATATAGGATTAAAAAAAAGAAATAAATTTCATGAAGTTTTGACCAAGTTAAGGTGGTTAGACATACAAGTTTTTTATTTTTAAAAGTTGTAATAAAAATTCATAATTAATTATTTACTTGGAAAAAATTATAAAAAATATGCATCACATCTGACATGAGTCCTCTACTTATATCTAAAATCTTATTAAAAAGTTATTATCAAATTATTGTGGTTAGGTGGTCCAACACCTACTTATTTTTCCCCGGAATTTAAGCACTATGCATTGAAATTTCAAATTTTCACCAAATAGATTTAAAATAAATAAATAAAACTAGTAGTTTAGAAACTACATTCAATTTTCTACAAATTCTATTCTTACATATTTTTGAAATAATATAGATAACTTATTCAAATTTTTAATAGTTGCCTAACTATGATTTTTCTCAATTTTTGCCACTTAAGGGCCTATTTTTTTCCATGATGATCCCGTACATACCCAACAAATCAAATAAAATATCCACAGACAAGACCGCGAAGAGCCTATCCTTCTTGAAAGATATGGAGCAAAGACAACCTAAGGGTAAATTATGCATTCATAGGACAAAGACTGGATTTCGTTCAATTCCAAGTCTTCAATAACCAGGTCATGGTTGCACTAGGGTCGCTCTCGGGTAATGATGTGACATTTTTTTTAATCTCAAGGGGGACTATGGCTACTCTCTAAATGTTTTAGATAACATCTCAAATTGAATTGACAAGTTTTGAATATCATGAAACCAAAAGATTTGACATAACATTTCATGAATATCACAAATTCCTTGCTATCACTTATGTAAACTTAGCATTAAGCATTCAACAACTTCATGGAAATTAAATATTTTCAACAAAACTCTATCCATTCATTTATATTTTTTGGAACACTTTCAAAAAATATTAAACATCTACTCTAAAACAAAATATAAAAAAATACTGAAAATTAAAAGTTTCTCCTGGTTATTCTCCATGGATGCCCCAAAGAATTAATCAAAACAGAGCAAACCACTTTATATTTCACCAAATTGCTTCACAACTATGTATAAAATTGTGCAAGCTTTAAAAGAGAGGATTTCGTTTATGGATGCCAAGTAGGTTTTGTATGCACCCTTAAACGACGCAACATACAGTCTTGTTCGGCCGAACTTAAAAAACTAGCTACAAAAGATATAGAGATAGGTAGCTATCCATAAAGATCTAATATCAAATAATGTCTATACACATACAAAGCTTTATGCCAGAATGGTTCAGAAAATAGGAAAAAAGAACAAAACTTAAAGAAGTTTATGCTCCTCTGACATCCACAAACTCTGAAATTAAATGAAAATAAAGCATCATTTGGCCTATTATAGAACACAAGGCTCAAATAGGATAAGAAAACTACATGAGAGGAAATCTAAGGGACCAATCTCATCAAGGCACGTGGAATATTGTGACCAATAGGAGAATTGCAATTGAATTCAATGGAATTCAACTCCAATTACTCGTTGAAGCTCTTCAGGTTCTACTTTTTCATATTTGTTAGGATTCTTTATGAAATTGAACAAATTTATCCAAACAAAGATATATAGGAGCCTTCCATTATAATACAGTGATCAGGTGGAAGTCAAACTCCTACATCTTAGGTTTCTCAATTTGAATATTCTAGAAATGAATCACTTCTGAAATAGATACACTTTGTTACTACATGCTTGAACTCCAGCATCCCGGTATTCTAGTAACTGGCACATCTTTGCAACAAACTTTGTTCCAACATGAGCTCCTTAACTGCATCAAAAAACCCAGTAATAAAGTAAAATTTGTTTGCCAACCGCTCATACCCAAGCTTTGCATCACAATCGATATCTCCTGCAATCACAAATTCCAAATATTAAATCCCTTAAAAAAAACATTTTAACATCTCATGTAAATAAAACCATTATTTAAATATTAATACAAAAATTTCATAATTTACACATCTTTTAAAAAAAACAACATATCATGAATCCTTGTACATATATCACATCACCAGGATCATTAGACAAATTTAAAAATTTTAACATTTCATTTTACATTACAACCTGGTACCCAGTACCCGTTATTCAGCTTTACCCACTTACTTTCCTAGAGCTCAGTTATACTAGAACTCCATATACCAGACTCATGCTTACCAAACCGGAGCCTTTCACTTTAAATTTGCATTACCTTTCACCTTTTCTATGTTTCTGGTACTCGGTACCCAGTGCATGAAACACTTACCATATGAAGTACTCTTTTATCGAAGATTTATTTTCCTTTCTTCACTTTTGGTGATCTTCCAATTAGTTAGCTCCTACCATAAGAGTTATATTTTTCACTTTGGTCCCCAAGTCTTTTTAGTCTTGGGGCGTGTTGTGAGACCACACAACAACTAGCTATAACGTATGTTAAACAAGAACACAGATGGAAAGTGGTTGTTTTTTGAAAATTGACCAATTGTTCATTTAAATGGAAGCAAATTATCTTGGCCCAATTAATGTATAAATTTTCATCATAGACATCCAAAATAAATTGAAACATCCAGTCATCGAAAGACTCAATTTGTGCATTCCCAACAATATGATGTGGAAAAGCAATAACATCTGCAATTTCTCCTTTGAAATGCATTCTTTTGAGTTTGGCGGGTAGTTGTGACTTACCTCTTTTTTTATTTCAACCACCCTTTGGCCATAGAATTATTGCACCAACTTTCATTGACCTTGAAGAATTCACCAGCTACTATGACAATCATGTCCTTCATGTGAGATTTTTTAGGAATCCTTAGTGCGTGAGAAATAGTTCCAGGGCGAATTCTAGCAACAACGGTCTCATCCACGACTTTGATTTCTTGTTTCTTTGGAATATATCTCCTTGCACATGCACCAATTAAGTCCACACTGAGAAAAAATTCTGGAAAACCCCCGACGTGAGCTAATCCACTTTCTAATAATTTTGTGTCAATGTAAATCCTCTTATCACTTTCCAAGCATGCCCAAAATTCTTCCAACTTAAAAGATCCCAGCTCAGTGTCTCTCACGCCAAGCCATCAGTTTTCAATTCTAGACTACATGATCTCACAGTACACAGAAAAACACTTGTACGCCTAAAGAAATAATTGTAGATGATAGGGGTGCTATTGCAAGCCTGACCAAATAAATTTTCACCACCTTAAGTTGTGCAAATGATAGGACGTGTGTTTGGTGATGAATTAATATGGCACTTTGTTTAAATCCTTGGTAAAGAAAACCCTAAGATTTGTGTGCCTTACAAAATCCTTGATATGACATCTCCAGGTTGTACCGTATGCCTCATTAAGTGCATTAGAGGCACCTTGAAACATGTAGACACACAACATATTACCTTGTCGCGGAAAAATGGAACTTTACAACCTAAAGTCAGGAGTTAAGAAGTTATGAGAACCTTTGACTCCTCGACTTCACAATAAACTGACTCACTTGATGCCACTAAAGAAAAGTTGGGCTATCGGGAAGTTAAGAAAAATAGAAACCCGATGAAAAAGTTAAAAACACATAGCACCAACGACTTAGGTTTCAAAACTCATAAAATGTGTGACAAGAGGTTAGGAACTTTAGAGGAACCCGCAACCAAGACTAGAATGAAGGAAAAAATTTAGAATTAAGCGAAAAATAAAGATTGAAGACTGAGGAAGACAAAATTTGAAGGGATATGATACATAATATACCTACAGGTAACACCCTCATCCCTAATCCTCATTAACATTAATTCCTAATTTTAAATTCCTACATCTCACCTACCCTCACTAACCTCTTACACAAGCCACCTGTGAGCCACCCTATCTCTTACACAAATTTAATGCCTCTCTTCCCAATTTTTCCTCACACATGTGTGATCACACCTCACCTATTACCCCATTTTTATCTTGTGACACTTGTTATAATCCTAATACTCATCTCAACCTTGATCAAAACCCTATCTTCTCATTCAATCCTAGCACTCCATCGACCAATCAATCTTTGCCCTTAATTTATCCCCTCTCATTTCTATAAATGAAAGGCCTCCTTTCCCATTTTAATAAAATCTACTATGTTAATATTATGCTACAAGAATTATGAGAAACCACATTACAGTCACTTGATAAAATCCATCAAGTCTTGGGTGCATATTGAGCTCAATCCATGGAGGGTTATTGAAGGTATATCATTTGGTTTTATGCATTTGAATTCATATTACTTATATTATTATACCTTTGATGTCAATTAAACCCATGATGGAGTCCCATGAAGATGACATGGGTGGTAAGGGTGTGGGTGGGATTTGAGAGGGACTTTGGATGAGTGATTGTTGAAAGCTTGGAGGATTTTGTCTAATGGATTCAAGGTAAAGGTAGATTAGAATAGATTACGTTGGATGGATGATAGGTTGAATGGTTAGAAATGGTGGAGGTTTGATTGGAAGAGGGAAGTGTGTTATTTATTTTGGATGAGGATGGGAGTTATGGTGATGTATTAGGGATGCATGGGGGATTAGAAGAATAAGATACGAGGATGAATATGGAGGATACAGTTAGGCTTGGGATCAAATTTCAAGATCTTAAAATGATTTGATTTGATTAAGGTTGATTCTCTATACTTAAGATAGTCTAATGTTATTAAGAAAGAGTTGATTGGATTTGATTTCTACTTAAGATAGGAAAAGTTATTAAGTAGGAATTGATTGTATTTGACAACTATACTTAAGATAGGCTAATGTTCTTAAGCGTATTTGGATTAAAGATGAAATCAAATTAAGGTCTTGATTTTTTCATTGGGAGATTGGATTTGAGATGGATGATATTGGATTAAGGATATGATCTTTATATGAAATATTTGGATGATTATGAAGGATATGGGTATGAAGGAGATTAATTCCTTAACCAATTTTGATTCTCAAGTGATGGTTTTGATTAAGGATGGGGATTGGATGTATGGTTGAGATGGATAGGTGGATAATGGATGAATGGATTTTATATGAGGATAGATGGAATAGATTAGGATTTAGTTGGAATCGGATTAGGTTGATAAATGGATTGGGTTAAGATGATGATGAGGGATGGTGGTTAAAGATGGTAATGAAGGATGTGTATTAAGGATGATGGAGAATGTGGATTAAGGATGATGGAGAATAGAGGATATTAGGACTACGATTAATGATGAAATTGGATAGGGATTATGGAGGATGATTAGGACCTCAAATGGATTAGGAAATTTAGGCTTAGGGTCCAAAATGATAGATTAGGGATGGGTTAGGGGATGATTAGAACAAGATGGATTATTAGAATGATTATAGAGGGTTATGATGGGTTGATTAGGATAAGGTGATTAAGATGAAAGGGGGTGATTAGGATGGAAAGGTGGTATGATTAGGATGTGGAAGAATGGTTAGGATAGGAATAATTGCTTAAGATGAGGTGAAGGTTTTTCTTGATTGAATAGGAGATATAATGAAAAGTACACAAAACAAATAAAGTGGCCAAGTTTGATGTATTTTTATAGTATATGTTCAATCCTCATCCCCTTAGCTGATTCGTTTTTCACTGGTATTGCACAAGAAGACAATTCAAGCACTTGTTTAATGGGTTTATAGGCCAGTGTAGTCCCACAAACTTGGATTTCTCCAAACTTGGAATCTCCTTCGACTCAAGGGTAGGGAAACCTTCAAGGGGTGTATACACTTGCGTCTTTGTAAAAGCGGATAGCTAAGGGCCTCTTGGCATGGAAGGATAACCCAATCACCCTCTCCCCATAAAGTTATGTGTAGCTTATGCTAAATTGAGGATTTTTGCCTCATCTCAAGGGAGCCATATGGTGGGAATCTACAGGGCGTGATGCACATCCCTTGCACCACACTAGCCTATAGTTGAAAGGTCTTAATCTAGGATACACAAGCCTGCTAGGGACTACTCTAAATACCTCAAGGGTACATGAGGCAAAAATTTGTAGATGAAAGAGAATAATGCCAAACAGTTAGGAGGAGAGGGTAACCCACTCTCCACCTTCACTTCTCCAAGGTATAAAGTTCTTGGAGGCTTATCCTAGATTGAAAAGATTCCACTTCCAAGAGGTGTCTTTCGATTCACCTCTCGCTCTTTATACTTTTCCAGAATATGAGAGTTGGGTTCATCCCCTAGGGTGTTGAAATCCCTAGTAGGCCCCCTAAAAGGAATGATCCAAGTTTTTTTTATCCTCGAGATTGCATGAAGTGCAAGGGGAGAGCATAGACACATTGGGTTACTTGGGATAAAAAAGAAAAGAAAAAGAGTAAGTGATGTTTTTGATCCTCAAGATCACACTAGGTGCTAGAGGAGAGCATACACACCAATCACTCAAAGACTCATCAAACAAAAGTTATTTAAATTTAAGAAACAAAATGTGCCTAGATTAGTGGAAAAAATAAAACCTTGGACAAACAAATATATAAGAAAATGTTAGTAGTTTGATGCCTTTTACTTTAAAAATTGATTTAAAGTTACAAAACAAGTGGTTAGATAATAATATTATCACATAAAAGATGAAACAATAGTAGAAAAAGACCTAAAAAATCCAATTTAAAATGCAAGTGCAACTTTACAAATAGAACTGCACTTTTGTTGAGATAGAGGTGCCACTCTATGAGATAGAGGCATGATAAGTCATTGTATAGGTGCAACTAGTCACTACATAGGAGTAGTTGTAGGTATTTGCATAGGTGCCAAAATATAGAGCACAAACGTTGCAATTCGGCAGGTGTCGTAGTTTTCTACGCAGGTGTAGAAAACCAAAGTTCGACCAAAAAAAAATTGCTAAAAATTAAGCAAAATGTGAGTTCTTTTGACCTTTTAAGATTAATTTTAGAGCCCAAAAATGAAATGTGAATGGTGATAGCTAGAGAAGTTGCTTAACCTAGGTATATTTTAGATTATTTTTAAGTTGTGAGTTCATTTTATCTTTCCCTTTAATGTGATAGTTGTAGTTACAAAAATAAAAGAGAAAAAGATCTAATATATCTACTAATAGTTATTAAACTAGAATAAAAAGTTTGTTAGAAATTTGAATATAAGCCTAAAATGCAAAAACATCCTTGCAAAAATGGTGCAGGAGCACCTACAACCATAATGCAAAGTTTGAATTGGTGGCATGCAACAAAATGTAACTAGGTGTGAGTAATGGGGTATTGGGGGTGTTAAAGTCTTGTTTATGCTAAATAAGGTCTCAAAGATCATTTTTTTATGTATTTAGGTGTTTGGGAGTTATTGGAGTTCAAATATGAAAAATTGCTCAAAACATGTAATGTTGCCAATGACAAGACATGTCAAATTGCAATTTTAGGAGAATATGGAAAGTCATGGTAGTTTAAAACGTAGGTATGGGTGTTTTTCAGTTAGAAATTGCAGGGAAAAATGTATAAAATCCTAGAAAGGATTGAGCAAAAGGATGTTGGAATTTTGTATTGAAGATATCACATTAATAAACATCACAATTTCTATAAAAATCACTGTTTTTCTGAACTTCTCTTATTTTGTACAACCCGTACAAGAAAGGATATGCTTTGACCTTCATTGTGTTTCATTGAGGCATGTCTTAACTCTTGATTGGATCCAATTTGAGTGTTTTATATTAATATTTAAGGGAGTTCTTTTTGTTTTTTTGAAACTACCTTGTTATCACTATATTTAGGGTTGAAGGTAAAATAAAATGGCAGTTTGACCCATTCTACTTATTGTCCTCACCATACCTCATGGAATGGTTCCAAAAAAAATTATTTCAAGTGTTTCCATGTTTTGATAGGTAGTGGAGTTTTGTGGTTCAAAATTGGGCAAATCCCTAGGGCTAAACAAAGTGATTTTTCATGTGAGAATGGTGTGTCAAAGTGGTGTTTTGATAAAATAGTGAAAGGATGCCAATGTAATGGTTTTGTGAGTTAATGCAAGGTATATGAAAGGTCTTTGATGCATTGGATGTGTCAATAAGGTCCGGGTATTTTGGATTTCAATAAACCCTTGGTGTTTTGCTTGAAAGTGAGGGTTTTGGGGAACAATGTTCTAGAAGGTTTGGATTTGAGAACTAATGTTGGTTTTAGATCTTTTGAGAAAAAAATTATCATTGTTTATTGAGTTTGAATGACAGGGTGGTGTTTAGGAGGGACCTCCTTTGTAAATCAAGGCTAACTGGTGTCTTAAAAATAGGGGCAGACTTAAGGATTTCAAAATTGTCTCAAAGAATCCTTATGGAGTCAATTGGTATGTTGTTTTGAGTTGTGTTGTGAGTATCAAAGGGTGGTAAGAAGGTTCTTAGATGACCTTCTCTAAAAGATATTCGGTAGACTTGGTGTTTGAAGGCTACAAGCCTATTGATGAAAGCTTGATTCAAATTGAGTATTTAGTGATTCAAGGGTTAGTTGTTGTTTGTATCTAATCAATTTGAGTTTGTTTGGGGTTTTCCACCACCTTGCATTGCATCAAAAAATGAAAGATGGTTAGAAAAATAGCAAGGAAACTAGTGGTAGACGTGCGTGCCGAGACCGTGGATGCAGTCGTTGAAAGTTTTCACGTAGGTGTTACAGTTTTGAACATGGGAAGAATAAAATCTAGCAAAAGGTCAAAAGTCATCAAACAAGTGCGACAAGTTGGAGTAGACAGTGTTTAATAGATTCCAAGACTTTCACACTTCAAAATTCACAAAACTTCACACAAAAAGTTAGTAGGGACATGGGTCCCACCGGGCATGCAAAATGTAGAGGGGGTTAAATTGACATAAAAGGTACAACATAAGTAATATGAATTCAAATGTATAAAACCAAAGGTTGTACCTTCAATAACCCTCCATGGATTGAACTCAAGATGCACCCCAGTCTTGATGGATTTTCTCAAGTGATTGGAATGTGGTTTCTCATAATTCTTGTAGTATAATATTAGCATAAGAGATGTTATTAAAATGGGATAGGAGGCCTCTAATTTATAGAAATGAGAGGGGATAAATCAAGGGCCAAGATTAATTGGATGATGTAGGGATAAGATTGATTGAGAAGATAAGGTTTGGATCAAGGTTGAGATGAGTATTAGGATTGTGGCAAGTGTCACAAGATGAAAAGGGGGTAAGAGGTGAGGTGTGAACACACATTGGGAAGAGAGGCATTAAATATATATTTATAAGAGATAGGGTGGCTCATAGGGTGGCTTGTGTAAGAGGTTAGTGGGGGTAGGTGAGATGTAGGAATTTAAAATTAGGAAATAATGGTAATGGGGATTAGGGATGAGGGTTAGATAAGTTAATCAAGGATTAATTTGTTAAAGGATACAAGAAAACTACGAGGGGGGTTGAATTAGTTGTAAAAACAAATCAACTTTAAAACTTCAACACATATATATTCCACAATCACATTGTTTTTTTATTAAGCATAAGCAAGAGATACAAAATAGAAAGTAAGATAACACATTGAACACCAGATTTGTACGTGGAAACCCCAATAAGGGAAAAACCATGGTGAGGGTTAACTCACAATATAGATTATAAAATAAAGGCTCACTACCAAGGGCTCACTACCCAGAAAGAGGACTCACTGTCCAGGTACAAAAGCTCACTACTTATAGTGAGGCTCATTGCCTACAAAAAGATTTACAGAACAAAAGAGGCTTTACAACCAAAAATAAACTAAGGAGAATGCACCTAACAAGTGTTGATACAGTTTCGGTGATGCTCAATATACTGACTTGACACACTTCATTATATTCACTCACTTTCTCACTTTCTTCTGCCTCATTAATCACACTCTGTCTATGTCTTCACCTTCGCATTCTCACTTCATTTCATTACAAAACTTGTTTAACTTTCACATATATATACTCGATCTAACCACAAGCATCAATTAGGTCGGCCTAATTAGATGCACTACATATTTACCAAATATACCAACTGTCAGCCCCAATCATCCACAAAACATTTCCAAGAATGTAATTTGTACTTCCAACACGCTATATCAATTCGACATAGATCAAAATAGATCACACAAATATCCTCGTAGAAAAAATTAATTCACCATTTTATAATTACCCCAAGAAGTCGGCCAAAAATAGACTTCAAGCAAAAAACAATAAACATTTTGATGGTTGCCACTACACTATATGAGTGCCAGAGCACATAATATTCTGAACATGTATACATTCAACAACCATAAGCAATTTCCCAAAATTGTGAGCAATAATTGTCAACTGTAGAGGAGTGCAGACTAGAATACCGAAGGAGGTAGCTCGAATACTAGTTGAGATACTGAACCAAAATACTACATTAGGCATAGCCTCAAACTTGTAATCATATCATGGTGACATCAATGACAACACAAAATTGTAGAGATAGTCAATCTTCTTTGTTTTTCCAACATAATTGACTTAATGAGGATGGGTTGAGGTAATAAACCAAGGGTTTATTAACTTGGGTGGAGTTAAAAGTTGGAGAATGGGATAATGATGATTAGGAAAGGGATAAAGCTAATTAATCAAGGATTAATTAACTTAGGTGGGATTAGGACATTTTAGAGGAATGTGGGAAAAAGGTTAGCTTTAATTAAATAAATGTTGATTTATTTAATCAAAGGTGGTGGATAAAGGTAATAGAGAGATTAATTAAATAAATAATGAATATTTATTTAATTAATTATTTAACATAAGGGAAGGGGTTAAATTAAATAAATAACAAGTATTTATTTAATTAGATATTATTTTGAGTGTCTATGCCATCAAGAATCAAAAACTTGCTATGATGCCACTTGGTGCAATCGTGGTATGAGGGTTCACAGAGAATAGTCCCAACCATTAAGCAATGAGTCAACACAACAGAAATAACATAAGAAATTGATATGCAAACTTAGAACTTTATTGAATTGGTAGTCTTACATGCAATACATTCCTCAAGGGTGAATATCTAGGGCTCATAGGCCTACCATAAGGGCATTCAATGATACAACTAGCCAAAGGCCTTATTACATGCCCCCAAAGGGTTGCTATGAAAATACAACTACTGATCTTATTCTAATCGAATGAACTAAAAATATACAATGATTATTGTATACACCTAAAAATGGTATGGATAATCTAATTAATTAAATAGGATTTATTTGATTAGCTAACCTTTAATTCATCTACTATTGAACAAATAGAAATATTTATTTATATAGTTCACATCCATATTCTTCTGATTATTCTCTCTTAATTAAATAATTAAACTTCAATAGTTTTTATTTAATTATCATTATCCCTCTTTTATTAAATAAACAGTATCAAAAACATTTGTTTATTTTAATAATTGTTATTTATTCCTAAATTTGAAACAAATCCAAATATTCAAATTTATGCACATATTCTACAGCTAATCATATCCATCTACCAAATTAGATATGAAACATCTAATTAATTCAACTCAAATCTTCATGGGAAAATTTGGAGACAAATTTGTAGGCAATCCTCTTCATCTTCTTCCAATGATTCCTCCTATCTTTTGGCTAAGTGTTTTTGTGGGGAGGAAAAATCCCCATAATCAGCTTAGGCTTCTTCATCCTTCACCATTCAATCCTCCAAATAAAATCCAGACCTTTGCTATGCTGCCCCTTCATAAATATGCTACCCAAAATCTATAAATACAACCCTCTTTCTACAGGAAAAGGATCCCAATAGTGTGCAAACTTACTCTGTGGAAATAGAAATTGAGCAATCAATCATCTTAGCAATAGCAATTATCATTTAGCAATAGAAATACAATTTTAGAATCAATATCATTAGCTACATCATAGTTTACTGTAGCTTCTTTCATCAAAGTTTCATACAAATTTAGATTATAGTAGCTTCATCATTATCATTAGACATCCTCATATAGGATTAGATTATTGCATTTAGCAACATCTCATTATCTAGATTGGCATTTTACCAGTCATAATGCTTAAAAAATCTGAGAGCCCTATGACTTAATAAATATTTGGAGATAGAGAACAATATGATGCTTTCAGTAGATTCTTGCTTTAAATTAGTTTAATTATTGTTGAATCTTTGATATAATGTCTTATTAAGAAGTGTAGTTTGTTATTTCACGCATTACTTATTCGACACTTACATTTTGGTGCCCATCATGGGGCCCTTAACCCACTATTTAACATATTTTTCCAAAAGTGTATGTGCAGGCTTCTGACGTGTTTCTTTTAGTGTGATTGAGAGATTTTACGGTGCATCCACCAGATACTTTAGCGCATCTGACGACTATTCTGGTGCATCCATAAAAAACTCCAGCACATTCGAAGACTATTCTAGCACATTTGACTAAACTTCCATCAGATTATTCCCCAGGCTCACTCTATTTTAGCACATCCAATTGATTCTGTAGCGCATTTGATTGATTCTATAGCGCATATGACCAATGTTGTAGCACATATGACCTCTGTTCTACCACATTTGTAATTTGCTATCTAGATCCAATGTGACCATGACCAATGGTTTCATTACAACTTTTGGATTAAAATGAACCAATCCTAGGGTAGTCATTTGGATTAAAATACACCAATCCTAGGGTAGTCATCATACATTGCTATTTCGGTTAAAATAAACATAATATCTTTTGTGAAGCAATATCTTCACATAGAATAGAAAATTGTCATTTGGTCTTTAAAAATTGAACATTGTCTGTTGTGATTGTACGGTGATAGGCCTATGCTCTCCCCTTAACTGGGTGATCAAAATGCCAGACTCATCTTTTGATTTCATGCACTTTATGCTTTTTTAAAATCCTTTAGAAGGTCTTCCATAGTGGGAAAAAGTAATCACCCTACAGGAACGACCTGAGTGGGAACAACCAAAGCCAAGTTTTCCAACCCACTATAAAATAAAAGTAAATATGGGGAAACCCACATTTATCAGAAGTGTGCAAGATAACCATCCCCAAAATCTTTGTTCTAAAGATTGGGAGGTCTCCTAAGGGAGTTTATCATTTGTCGCTCCGAACAGATACCCTTTCTACAAACTTTAGTGTAGAATCCAATTGAAGTCAGTTTCTGAACATTGTAATACTCACGGTGCAAGGGGAGGGAAGAATCTGCCCCTAAGACACTCATCATATAATTTACAAGGACCGTTTTCTCAAGGGATCAAGAAATATAACTTTGAGTACACCCCTGGAAAAGACAAAAACATGGGTGCCCTCTAGGGGGTGACACGGCTATGTGAGTTGATGCAATTTTAAGATGTGGGTTGTTGAGTATTATGATGACCTTTTTGACCTTAAGAGTGAGTCTGCTTGAAGTGTATTCTTTATTCTTTGTCAAATACCAGTGGAAATCAAGGAGGATCATGTTTGGTTCTTGAACATACACTTATTGTTTAGATTCTAGGACTTAAAAACAACTATTTTACAATTGCTTGTTGTGTTTTCAAATCATTGATTCAGATAAGATCATCCAGAAAAAAAAAAGTTTGACAAATCAACCTATGAAATTTATGTTAAGGGATTGGAAATCAACAACATTTTTCAAGAAATCCCTTACACAAAGAATCAAGAAACCAAAGAAGCAACTTAACTACAATTTTTTTTTGGAAAGAAGACGCTTCTTATATCAAAATAGGAAAATCTTACTTGAACATTGAACTTTCATCCATAGATATCATGACTTTTCTAGAGGACATACTGATGATTTTGCTTTAGAACCGTTATATTCACAAGCTTATTTCCAACGAAGAGCTCTTTCACAACAACATAATCATAGTCAACCCATTCATCAATCTTTCATCCCACAACCAACAATACAATATTCCAACAACCCAAATCAATTGTTACAATAGAGAAAAACTTGGAAAAATTAGGCTCTTTGTAGAAAACCATCATTTTTCAAACTTTCTTTCATGCGTGAAAGGTCACTTTTGAAGGTATCATCCATTTAGATCAACAAAATGAAAGATTTACTAGTAAGATACCTTGTCAAAATATTGATGATTCAAAAAATTACACCCAAAAATCATCCTTTTACTGAGATAAACTAGACAACACTGTGAACAGTCCCAGAATAGTGGATACATAGTCATTTTAGTGCATACACCCAATATTTTGGCGCATCTATTGTCCAAATAGCGCATCCAACCATTGTTTCACCGCATCTGACTAATCTTACGGCACATCCATAGTCTATCACTAGAATTTACCAATGTCAGAATTTACCAATATTTTGGCGCATCCACAGTTTGTTTTGGCGCATATATTCTATCTAATAGTGCATTCACCATATCTTTTAGCTCATTCACTATCTATTTCAGTGCATCTGCCTTCTGTAATAGTGCATCCACAGAACTAGAAAACAAAGAGCTATTTGAATCTGCTATCAGACTTTTGACATCAAAACTAAGATCTTTGTCAGAACAAAAACACTTTCTCAGTACAAACAGTGTCTTAAACTTGGAAAAATAGGATTTTTCAAGTCAAACTTTACCAAATTAAACCAATATCTTACAACCATAAAGTGTTTAAATCATCAAACACAAAATTATGGATTATTACATTGAGTTTCTTTATCAAGATTTTGTCATCCTACAATCACGAAACAAAACAAAATAATTATATTTTTAACTTATTCACATCAATAGAATTTATCATTCTATTCAAATTAAGTTAAAATCCTTGACACTCATCCAAAAAGATCAAAGTTTAGTGATAATAACAAACACTTGTATATCAATTTTGATGAGGTTACAAAGACAAAAACATAAAGAAAAGGAAATTGAAACACCAAACATCATGGCTAAAGAAAATCCCTTTTAGAGATTCCACCAAAATAATCCAACTGAAATATCTCAAGAGGATATCGAGATAGCACAACAAGATCCAATTTCCATAAATTTATGGAAAAAGTTTTAGAACAAGATATGAAAAAATACCTTTTGATGCTAGCTGAACTAGGTGCAAAACTTCCATAGGACTTCGACATCAATCAACTAAAAGAAGCAACTAGAACAACTAAAACTGAACCACAAAACACAGATCAAGTGGCTGCCCTAACACATCAAATGCAAAACTTGCAACAAAAAATTAAAGATATGCAAAAAGGAACCATGAATAGGTACTCATTATAGGACATTTTTCCTTATCCTTTTCATCCAAGTGTGGACATGAAACCATTTCCTAGACATTGTGAATTCCCAAAATATGACAAGTATAATGGTAAAACAGACCCAATTGATCATGTGAGGGAATTTAGAACCATGAGTTTAGAATTTTCACAAGAAGACACTTATCTAATGAGGTTATTTCTAAGAAGCTTAAGAGGTCAATGTATGGAATGGTTTTCTAAACTACAACCAAGAATTCAATCTTTTGAAGAACTAGTCAATAGGTTTATCTCACAATTTCCTTTAATATTCAACATGAGGTAACAATAAAAGACCTTTACAACATGAAACAAAAGAAAGGTGAAACATTCCTTTCATTTCTACAATGATGGGAAAAAAAAATTTCTGGATATCATCCTTCTATACTAGAAGAAGAAAAGATGGAACTATTCATTGACAACTTAACTGATGACATGAGCTATCAGCTTGAACTACAATGTCCACCAACATTTGAGAAAGTGATTGAAAATGGGCTCAAGATCGAAGAAGACTTAGTCAAAAGAGGGGTGATAAAACATTACAATGAAGGATCAAACAATACAAATTCCTCAAATCACTATGGCAACAATGATAAACCTAAGTTTTGGAAAAAGAATAGAAATATTGGAAACAATGATGCTACAAATGACACAAAAAATGAGAAACCAAAATTTAATTTGACGGCAACAACTGCAAAGACTAATCAAAATAATGAACAAAATATCAATCAGAATGTCATTCAAAACAACAACCCAAACAATGGAGAATCTAAACCACAATCATATTCAAGACCATCAAATCGATGAAGATTCACACTATTGGGACAAACAATAGAATAAAAAATGAGAGAACTTATTGCAAATGAACTTATCACCCTACCTGAAGCAAGAAATTGGGAACCAAAAGTAAAACCATCTTGGTGGAATGATCTTGACTATTGCAAATTTCATAAAAACAAAGGACATAAAAAAAATGATTGTATGCAATTGAAACATCTAGTACAAGATTTGATTGACAACAAGAAAGTATTCATAGGATCTCAAACAAACAATGATCATGGTGCATTTAAAAATCCTTTACCAAATTATGAAAAGGGAGAATCCTCTTCTACAAACAGTAAAGGTAAAAATGTAAACTACATTTATGACAACACTATTCATTGTATCTCTATAGTTGAGAATAATGATGTTGCTAACAATCAAACTGATAATGTGGAGACCAATGACATCATACCCATAAATATGATCCCAAACATGGATACATTCGACAATCAGATCAATGTCATAGAAATTAGGGAAAATCAAGATTATCAACCAGTCAACGTAACAACAAGGGGGAAATCTAAGGTAATATTGAAAGGAGTTTCATCTAAAACCATTGCTACCCCTTCAATTCAATACAACATCGTTGATCAACTATAGAAAATACCAACACAAATATCAATTTTGGAACTCCTTAACATCTCACCATCTCATAAGGAGGTTTTGGAACAAGCCCTTGTGGCCACAATAGTACCCAATAATCTGGATGTTTATCAATTCTAGGCTATGGTGGGACACTTAACCATGCCTCATTACCTATCATTTTTAGAACAAGATGATGTGTCACTTACTCATTCGCACAATGCCGCTCTTCATATTGAAGTCTTAATCCACAAACACCAAGTAAAACGTGTCTTAATAGATGGTGGAGTTGATTACATTTGCACTTTAAAATTGATCCATGCACTAGGTTATTCTGATAATGCTATTGATGCCAGAAGGAAGATCACAATAAAGGCCTATGATGAAGAAGATAGATCCTCCAAGGGGTTGATTGTATTACCTATTCAAGTGGGACCAATTGTGAAGAATATTGTTTTCCAAGTATTAGACAAAGAGCTCACTAATAACATACTCCTGGGATGTCCTTGGATTCATGAAATGCAAGCAATACCTTCAACTTATCATCAATGTTTGAAGTTTCTGGTCAATGGACAAGAAGTCACTATTTCAACTAATTACAATAATCCTCAAACTTGTAACATGATTAAAACAACTCAAAACACTTTGGTCCCCCATAATAGGGAAGCAAACACTTCTAGTTCATCCAATGGTGAAAGGAAATTAAATTTTGTATCTATGAGAAAAAGGACTAGTCAAAAGAAACAAGCATTCCTGACTCCACTCCATCAAAAAATGAAGCTCAACTAGATTCTTTATCACAACAATTCAAAGACATGATCCAGTTAAAAGACAAGGGAATGGGAGAGTATTCCATTGAGAAATCTTTATTTTTTTCACAATTTCTGCCATCTCCAAGGACATATGGACAACCATCAACATCAAAACAACAATTGTCAACACCTACCATAGTTTTAGATGATAGATTTGTAAAAGTGGGTACTCTAGAAGAAGAATATGAAGATAAGGCCATCCTCAATTGGCTCTACAAAGATGAGGAAGCATCTACATCGACAACTATCAACATAAAGACAGATCAATATGGAAAGGGAAAAACAATATTAGAAAAAATGGGATATGAAGGATAAGGACCTATTGGAAAAAGGAAAGAAGGAATTGTAGAACCCATCAACCTCTCACACTTCATTCAAAAGACAAAACATGACTAGGCTATATAGGGGAAACAAAAGAAGAAAACACTCATAGAGTTTTGCAAAGAATCCTTCAAATGTGGGATAGTTCAAAAATGGATTCTAATGAGTATGAGTGGGATTCTTTATCAGAAACATCATGCAAGGATATACAAATTGATGTCATAAAAGAGTATGCACCCACACATGAGGAGGGACAAAGCTCAGGGACTAGACCCCTTGCATTGGGATCACAAACTATCGATGAATCAAGTGAGGATGGACAGATATCAAGTGAGATAGATGACTTGGAGGAGAATAATATCACATACCTTGACATTACCACTGAAAATTTTGACAACATTGCTATCAGAATCTTTACTGTTGTTGACCTTATCCAATCTGATGACTTTCTACCCTTACTGCATCTTGAACTTATCGACTGGGAACCAACTGAACCTATCAATATTCCTATCTTTGTGAACAATGATGCTATCATAATTTTCCTTTGTTGTGATGAACCTAACACAAGTTCTAATCATAAATCTCATAACAACACTTTGAGGTAGGAGGGTGTCAAATCTTCCGGTTGCAAAATTGAAAACAGGAGTAATGGATCTAATGGTGAAAACCATTCAATGGCAACATTAGATCTCAAAAAAGTAAAAATAAAGAATGCATCTGATGGTGAAAACCTCTTTGAGGCACCAAAGGATGGGAGATTTGACACCCTTCTAGAACATTATCATGAAATATCATCAGTTTTGGTGGAGCCTACACAATCTATCAATCTTGGCACAACATAAAAGGAAAAAACTCTACATCTAGTAGCATACAAATGCTTATAAATATTCTTCTCAAGCTCCCACAAAGGTCCATGTCCTTCAAAAGGTTCATTGATCTATAATTAAAAGGGTTACAAAGATAATTTTCATTTAACTCGTTATAGATTTATCCCAATCGCAAAAAAAATTGTGTGGTTATGTTTATTTAAACTTTGAAATTACAGAAATGAGTTCACTTAACTTGTTACACAAATTAATGAAACAATAACTAATTACTTAAATGTCACAAATAAAAACTCAAAGAAGAAATTAAAATGCTGGAAGGAAACATAAAAAGAATAGAGACAACAAGAAATTTGATAACGGAGTTCACCCATTTGTTCGAGCTACGTCTCCAGGTCCGCTTGTCAATGAGGAACCCCTTTATTAATAATGGAAAGCTTTAACTACTTTTTTACACCATCCAAGCTTTAGATGTGCATTCAAATTCTTCACAATCTCTCTCAACAACTAAAGAAACTATCTTGGATTACAAATTCAAGTGTCTTTATCAACTTTTTGGCCTTGAGTCAACATCTGGAATCTCTAGCCCCGTCAAACTTTGACCAAGCATAACTTTTTTGTATGGTCTCCTTTTGACACGATTCAAGTTTCATCAATATTTTTTCGGTGAGCTCTGTCCAGTGATGCTAGTTTTTTCAGATTCTGAGACTATGAAATTTTAGGTCTTTTGGATCCTCCTGGATCATTCATAAACCTGATGAATGAATCATACATGAAGGTCACCCCCAAAATATGGAAAGATGATCCCATGTGAGAAGTATGAATCTCAAGGATAGGTCCCAATGAACCCAATATGTTTGTAAGGTGTCCCATTAAGCTTCGCATGATATGGAATAGGTCTGCACTAAGGAATTTAGACCAAGTCAGCCCCAAATGCTCTGACTAGTAATACAATGAAAATTTGAGAGCCCTGTCATCCAACTGTATTATCCACAAATTGAAGATGGGATTGGGTCAGAAGATTATTTCCCCATTTCCAACCCTAAATAAGACCAAGCTCCACACAGGATTTAATAAATATCCCAAGCCCCTCCACCATCAAAATGAATAAGTATGGGGATAAAGGATCCCCTTGCTAGAGGCCCTTGGAAGCCCCAAAAAGTTTTGAAGGATCCCCATTGATGAGCATAGAAAAGGAGGAAGTGATACAACTCATAACCCACTCAATCTAGGCACTCTCAAACCCAAAATCCCTCAGAATCTTGGATAGAAAATCCCATTTGACATGGTCATAAGATTTTTCCATGTCCAACTTAATAAACATAGGATTCTCTCTAGAGGTGGCCATGGAGTGCACAGTCTCAGCTACAATAACAACACCATTAAGAATTTTCCTTCCCACCACAAATCCACCTTGCTCTTCAGAAACCAACTAGTCTAACCATGGCTTCAAGCACTCAACAATCAACTTCGTGATTATTTTGTACACCAAATTGCATACAACAATAGGTCTAAAGAGATCCAAAGAATTGGCCCCCTCCTACTTAGGGATAAGAGCCAAAAAAATGGCATTCTTGGCTCTTAACGTTTGCTTGTTCTTTTAAGACTCCTAGACAACCTCAAGAAAATTGATCTTAATAACCTCCCAAAAAACCTAATAGAAATCATCCAAAAACCCATCGGGACCAAGAGATTTACCTTTCTTCATCTAAAACATAATATTTTCAAGCTCTGAAAAGGATATTGGTTTGAGGAGAGATTCATTAGAGAACAAAGTGGAGAAGATCCAAACAAACTCTTTCGAGATCTTTGTTGAGGAGCCCAAAAGATCCCCCTTTGGAGACTTAAGAGAAGAAATGTTGTTTCCCTATCTCATGTCCTTAAAGTAATTGTGAAAAAAGAAGTATTCTTGTCACCTTCCTGGAGCCACTCAATGCGAGACTTTTTCTTCCAAAAAAATTCCTCACGAAGATCCCATTCCTTCACATTCTTCACTATTGCAGCTTCCAACTTACTCAAATCTTTAGAAAGACCCTGGGCCCAAATCTATTGAGTAATAGAATCCAAGCACACATGGGCAGCCTTTTTAGCCAATGTAGTGTCAAAAAACATCGTTTTTGAAATTTTCACACTTGTTTAGGCCCTCCTTTTTAAATTGAGCTTAATGTCGCCTTGATTTAGTGTTGCAATGTTCTTAACACATTCACATTAGATCTTGGGCCCTTGTAAACTAAATGAACCTAGTTGTAGCTTATTTAAGGTGTTGTAAAGTGTTGTACCACACTTTCACACTTATCTAGGGTTTTCATAATTAATTGGGCTTCTTTATGCCATATTTGTCCTTATTAAATGCATCTACAAGCCTTAATTGATGCATATTTCTGAGGATAATCTTGACATAAACTAGCATCCAATCATAATTCATGTCTTTTTGGATTGTATGGCCCATATTTAGTGATATGGGACTCATATGCCACCTTGGGCATATGAGTCCCACCTAAGTTTTGGGGCCCCAATCCTAATTTCACATGAATCTAATATTTTCTTGAAATATGTGTCTCATAACTTAGCCTAATGGGACTCATATGCCACTTTTGGCATATGAGTCTCGTGTGGCCCAAAATAAAATTTAATTCAAATTCTTGGTGATATTTTATCCTCCTAGATCTGATGTTGGCTTGTAGTTTTTTAATTTTAGGAAATTTGGCATAAACAAGTATAATACAAGGTCATTTCACTCAATTTCATCCTAACAAGCAATCAAGTGATCCTTATAGAAAATTTGTGTTTACAAGAGAATTCAAATGTCTACAAGAGAGTTCAAGAGTCTTCAAGAGCTAATTATCAAGTGTTTTGGAGAATTATTTAAGTATTACACATCATGTCAAAGTCATCATGCATCATGTTTGTTTTTGAGCTAACGATTGTGATGTAGGGTTTTATGACTCAAGCAAGCATTTAAATCAAGATCTACAACATTCAAGAAAGAGTCAATATCTAAATCCATTGGAGCCACTTCATACATGTTTGCAACATTTTATTTGAGGGTTTGGCGAGTTGCAACATCGTATTTTGTTCATTCATCATTTATTTATCTCATTTGATTTCATTGCAAGGTTTGATTACCAAAACTGGGTTTGACCAAGGCAAACCCCTTTACACTAACAAAACAAAAAAAAAATCCCTCTCTTTACTATGTGATTTGTAGATCTAGGTTGAAGACCTTCCAAGGAGAAAGATTGGAAAGAAGTTGTCAAGTTTGCAAAGTTTTCCAAGTAATCACCTTGTTTTAAAGAGCATTAAAATACTTCTACAGGGCATAATTTAGCAATTTAGATCCAAAAATCAAGTTGAGCAGATAGAGCAGAGGTTGAAGAGAATATTCAGATCCAAATTCTCTAAAAAATCCAAACTAGACTAATACACTACTTCTAGCATATGAGTCCTAATGCAGTCAAATTTTTAGATTTCAAGAGTTTTAGACTTGTCTTTGCCAGATTTCTATTCTTGACCAGAATCCCTTATCTGGGACTAAATCACCCATTTTGGCGTATGAGTCCTAGTCTGCATTCATTTTAGTGTTTTCAACATTTCATACTTCCATTCGAGATCCTACAGATTTCCAAGTGCATACCCCTGATCTCTCAATTTTTTATTCTACTTTGCATTCATTTCTAGGTCATTTAGTGAAGCTTTGCATATCATTAGGTTTCATATTTGATCTTGCATGTCATTTGTCTTTCCAAGCCCTAGCTTGGTGGTGAACCCTTTTTTATTCATTAATCATACCCTAGGACATCCATATTGTAGATCTGTTTCCACTTTGCATCCTTGGATTGAGATCTGTAGGGTTTCCTTGAATGAGAAGTAAAGAAGATTGTTGTTCCATGTCCTAAACCATGAGCAATGACAATATTCTTCTTTTCAACCAAAAAAAAAAATTCCAAAATGGTGCCTATTCCAATGTTTTAGTATATGCTTGATATATTGGAGCCTCTTTGCAAAGGAATACATAGTGGTGCTAAAAGCCGACTTCCTATACCTCCACCAGCCAGGGACAAGATCATGCAAAGACACGTCACACAACCACATCAGTTGAAATCTAAAAGACTAATTTTTAGAGGATCTAACCAAGCTAGTAGAGAATTTGATCAGCCAATGATCTGAGCCCCACCAATCCAAAATCTTAGAACTAGTCAACCATCAACCACCAACCTAGAAGCTAGAAACCAAAAAAATGTCCAACCTTTTAGAAATGGTAGCATCATCAATCTTCGTATTGTTCCAAGTAAACATCCCATTTGAGGGTTTTATATCCACCAAGTTCAATAAGGCCACATTATCCCTAAGGAGATCCGAGGAGGGATATAGATGAAAATAACCACCCCTTTGCTCCTCTAGAGAAGAGATAGCATTAAAATCACCTGCCAAAATCCAAGGAAGAAAGGGTTCCAAAGAGCTCATGTATCTAATGTAAGACCAAAAATGTGTTTTTCTAGGGAAATTTATAGGAGCATATATGTTAGAGAGAAGAATTCTCTCATCCATCTCTAGACTAGAAGCAACAAGAGAAATAGATTACCTTCTAGAGAGCCACCAAATAGGAATAACTTTGTGTGGATCCCATAAACAAGCAAGATCCCTAGAGCTTCCTTGCACCCCTACACACTAGTAGAGACCTCTACCCTAGATCTTATCAGCCAAACTCAACGTATTCTCAATAGACAACTTAGTCTCCTACAAGAAAACCATATTAGGAGAGTGCACATGAACCAACTCATGAATAGCCTTTTGTTTAGGGATTCTATTCATACCTCGAACATTCCAAGATATCACAATCATCACTGGGGTTGGGAGAGATGAGAATCAATAGTCCTCACTGAGCCAGACTCCACCAATGTCTCACCAATCAACTTAACCTTTTTCTAATCCTTCATTTGACCTACTTTAAGAGGCTTCTCAAGAGCCCCCTTCTTAGGGGGTTTTTGGTTCAAGCCCAAAATAGGAGGAGTTGACTTGCTCTTACCATTTTTCTCAACAAATTCCTCACTTAAAAGTCAAGAGCCAGGGATAACATAATCCATAACAATCTTTGGCACCGTACCACTTCCCCCAAGCACATGAATTGAGGGAGGGAGATCCGTATCCATCTAAGCCATAAGACCCTCCTCTGGAGTCAAGAAAGATACAACATTTTTCTAATTCTCAAGGTGCTTCATAGAAAAAGAACCATCCACATCCTATATGACAAGTAGAAAACCTTCCTCATGAACCAAGCCCTCCAAGGCATCAAACCTATTAAAAGTTTCCTCTTTCTGCCCATCTTTGAGAGTCCTCTTTTTACCTCTATTTTTATTGCGAGACTTAACTGGAACAAATCCATCCTTTTCTTCCACCACCTCTTGTAAGGGAGCCTTATCTGTTTCCAACATTGGAGCAGACGAGGATGGGGCATTAGTCAAACCAACACCATTAACAACGTTGGTACACTTTCACTGGAGGTGACCATATTCATTACATAATTGGCATCAGAAAGGTATAACCTCGTAATCTAGCTACTGGGTCCAAGTAGTTGCCCCAATGCTCATTTCCACTGAATCCGATAGTGGATTATTCAAGTCAATTTCCATACACACACGAGCAAAAGAAAGAACCCTTTTAGTCAGTGTTTGTTGAGAAGGCCCAATAGGCTTCCCAAGTAGAAGAGCAATCATCTAAAATATATCATTTCACCAGCACTCCAAAGGAAAACGAGGGAGACGTACCCAAATTGGAACCTTAGAAGGGAGCTCCTCAATAGAGTTGAATTCCACATGCCAGGGCTTAATGAAGAGACCCACCTGATTATAAAAGTAAGGCCAACCTTCAAAAGCCCAATTTTTATCAGCAACACAAGAAAAATCCACCATGAAGAAATTGTTGGCTTCCAACATTATATCAAAATCCCCTTTAGGGTTCTAGGTATATCAAACCCATGAATCAAGGAAGGGAAGAGATACTCGCATCCCCATGAACTTGCAAATCAACACATGATTATTGTAATATGCCGCATCCCTAGCCATTGAATCAGGTTGTATTACCAGCACTAGATGTTCCTGTGATATTTCCAAGAACCTATTCACCTTTTACAAATAGAAAGAGCCATTTCTTGATGGACCCTCACCAAGGTTAGCCAAGTTCCCAAAGTTCAAACCTCCTCAGGGCCGAGAGGAGGAAAAATCATATTTTTCCATGATCAAAAGAAACACTCAACAAGAATAAAACCAAATCTCCTCCCAACGTAGCATACACCATGGTAGCAAAAAGTACGATAAAAAACCCATAAAGCAAAGGAGGACAATGACCAAAACTTAATTTAATGCCCTCAAAACCCCTTCACCAACAATAAACTAGACAGCAAAAAAGAAGCTAACAATATAGAAAACTCCTCCCAGACAAAAAAAACCCACTCGCCTTAGCACCACACACTCAACACTTTGATCTGCAAAAAAAAAAGGCATGCAAAGCCCCGTTACATCATGCAAGTTGTATCCAGGCCATGGGTTTGCATCGCATGGCTCCTCACACATGCCATCTTCTTCCATAAATTCATAAAAAATATATATTATTAAGTATTAAAATATCTTAAATACAAGAATTGAAATTAACAAAAATTAAATTAATAATGTAGCTATAACAATGTAATAAGCAAAAGTAAGAATTATACCAATATAAACCATTAACTTTTTATATGCAACAATTAAAAAAACAATTAAATAAAAAATAATAAAAGTATTATATATATATATGAAATGGAACACACAGACAACAAAAACAACAAACATCAAGAAAAACAAGGTGAATCAAAATTAATGTGCGAAGAATAAATAAGCCACAAATATAAAATAAAATATAGGAAAAGAGACATAAAGAGTATATAGTCTAATACAAAAAATGAAATAAGTAAATAGGATAAAAATAATAATAGACAAAGCAAATTAGAAAAACCATGAGCAAATAAGGAAAATGTAGATAAACGAATAAGGATAAAAAGGTTAAAAATTTGAAAAAATAAAGAAAGACAAAAGGAAAAAAATTAACAACATATCAAATGCATATAAAAGAAAAGGGGGGATAAAAGCTCATATGGCACAAAATATCAGGTAACAATAAAAATCTTTTTTATCTATATTAGCCAAATGAGTTCTATATGAATAGTAAAAATAATAGATATCTATTTGGGTGAATAAGTTCTATATGAACAATAAAATAATAGATATTTTTTTAGGAAAATAAGCTCTATATGAACAGAAAAAATAATAGATATTTATTTGGGAAAAAGAGTTCGGCCCAAAACTTTGGTTTCTACCAAGTACTAACTATATTTTTATATGGTAAACCTCGAGGTCTCATCATTATGATTCTAAATAGGCCAATATCTACATTTCTTTCTTTAATCACTTCATACAACCATACAACTATTATAGGTTAATCATTCTCTACTATAAAGTTTATTATACAGGTATTTGGGCTCCTCTACGACCTAGTCATCCATACAATTTATATATGTCTATTTGTATGTGCAGACACTGAAAAATGTCCTGAATGATATCATACACTAGAATCAGGTATACTAACATCATTTCGTCCTAAAACCCACCCTCTTTTCGCTTAATTGATTAAATGAGCCTAGCTCTTTAATTAATTGCATCATTTTCATCTATTAACCTAGTTCATTTAATGAGGTTAATTCCCCCCTTTCATTCTAACATTTCATACCATTAAATTAAATAAATCAAACTATTTAATTTAATTCCCTAAGTCTTCTTATTTAATTAAATAACCCTAAGTTATTTAATTAAAAGTCTTTTTACCTCTCCCCATTCATTAAATCATTTAATTTATTGAATATCACTTTATTCTTCTAATCCCCTAATTGCATGATTAAAACCTTGTTTAAATTAGCAATTATCTAATTAATCTTTTTCCTCCCACTTGCAAGGGAATATTCCTATGAAATATGCCCTCCCCTTTTGCACAATTAAACTTTATTTTAATTAGCAAAATATCCTTTTTTCCTCACCCATGAATATTCCAAAGAATATTCTTTCTCCTCTAATCATTTAAAAAAGGGAATATTCTCACTTGGATTCATGTGCAAGTTAACTTGGAATTTCTTGTACAAGTTGACTTTTGACCTCTTGTATAGGTCAAAAGTGTGCATGTTTGGAAGGAATGAGAACCCTTGATTAAATCTCATTTTTCATTCTCACCCGTTGATGAGAATCCATGATCCATGCCTCCCATTTCCTCCATCCTTGACCATTGATTATCTTTTTTAATCTCAACCCTCTATTTCTCATTTTCTTTCCTATAAATAGAACACTATTTGGAGACAAATGGATCCATCCTTTTTAGAGAAAACTTATGTTGTTGAAATCACTCACACTCACACTCATCTTAGCTATCATTTAGCATATTTTAGTTCATTTTTAATTGCATAATAGCTTAGCTTCCATTAATGGCTTCTGTTGGAACTATTAAAATTTGATAATTTTGCATATCTTACATACGCCTAAGTCTCCATATGAGTCCTGTTGGGGTATGGTGTTGTACACCATTGCATAAAATGTTTTATTCTATTATTGTAATTAAATAATTATTTAGTCGTGATGCACCTTGGTGGTGTGGATAATCACACTAGGTAATTATTTGGTCCCACGTAATGATTGTATTGTAACATTGTATTACTATTTGTAGAATACATGTGGCAGTAATTTAATATTGGGGAATTAAATATTGTAACAGCTCAGTACCCAATATTAGAAAAGGGGTCAGTGGTTTTGTATTCACATGGTTTTGTGGTACATGGTTTTACCTTACCACCAGTTGTATTTTTGTGAGCTTGTGTCTATAAAAGAAAACATAATGTAGTGGTTTTGGGTTGGGTGAATAGGCTGAGCAGGTTGGCTGTGATTATTGAGTCTTTATGAAGAGTGCATTTGTGAAGCATGGCATGGGATGTGTGGATTCATGCTTGGACACATGAAAGTGCATTGGAGGGCTTGATGCTTCAGAGGTATTCATTGTAACTCTTGTATTTGCTTATGGCTGATTAATATGATGGAGTATGGATGTTTTTGGAGGCTGGGTTTTTCCCTCTTGAGGGTTTTCCTAGGGTAAACCTTGTGTTATCTTGTGGCTTGTCTATTTGATCTTTGCATTTGGAAAACTTGTATGCATGTTAATCTCTCTTGGGTTATGTGGGAAATGATTTGTGATTCTAGGTTTGAATGCTATATTTCCTAACAAGTGGTATTAGAGCTTTCATGGTTGAAGAATTTTTATTATAACCCTGGTTTGAGAGTTTTTTGCAAAGTTGAAGCCATGGACATGCATGTAGGATCTGAGGCATTACAAGGTATGGAACACATGTTGTAGGTGTTTTTATGCAGATTTGGGCTTTTGGGTTGTCAAGATTTGTTGGGTTTATTGCAGATCTGAAGTTTTCCAATGTTGGGTGAAAAAGGGTTTCTTGGTTTGAGTTTACATGTGAGGGTTTTGTGAGGGAAATTTCATGAATAACCTTCTGGAACAAAACGGACCTCATGGTTGGATTCAGGCTTTCCGAGAGACAAATTTTGACATAAAATTCGACCTACTTTGGAAAAGTTGAAAAAAAGGCAAATTTTTTTTTAGAAAAAAGTCCATTTTACATGTGTAGAAAAAATCCCGTCTTTAACATGGTGAATATTATTTTTTGTCGGCTGTGTTGAAAAATTCAGGAAATTGTTTTTATAGAAAAAAATCTTTTTCGGTGAAAAAATTAAAAATCCTGCAAAATAAAAAAAATGGAGTTAAAAATCAGAAATTGAAAATAAAATAAAATAATCTTTGGTGGGGGTCCGACCCCCACCCACCCGTGATCTGCTCAGAGTACTGCAGGGTACCCTATGGTACTGTTGTCGCAGTACCGGTAGGGTACCGCTGTCGGTACCCATTGCCAGCACCTGCCGGCTATCGGCCGGCTTGCCTTTTGGCCGCCGGTCTGGTAGTCCGGTCGCCTTCCCTCAAAAATGCCCGCCATGCATTTTGTTTTTGTAATTCATTTAAAAATTTCGCCGATTAAAACGGATTTCAAAAGTTTCCAAAACCATATTAAAATATGGCATCGGGTACGCAATAAGGGAGCTGTGGGGTTTTTTTTTTTTTTGAAATTGAAAAAAAATTATATTATATTTAAATGGATTTTGAAATCCACCACCCTCCCACCACCAGAGTGCCGCCTAGCCACCACCTCAGAGCCACCAGCAGGGCAGATTGGAGAACTTTTATTCAAATTAGCATAACTTTCACTCAATATGTCGGATTTACGACTTCTTGTAGTCGTTGGAAAGCTAATTCTGAGCACTACGCTGTGGTACAAGTTTGGTTTTTTGATTTTGTCATTTTGACATCTTTTTGGAGCCTGGAAGTCAGATGTTCTTGTTTGCACATTTTTGTCATATCTTTTGCATACGGAATCGAATTTTCGATTTCGAAGATGCGTTGGAGAGAATTTGCAGTGTACTACACAATGGTTCAGAATTTTTTTATCAGTTTGTTGTGCAGAGAATGTTTGGTACTTGTTTGATTGCTTGTAGGAGCTTGAGATTTGGGGTGTGATTGTGTGAGCATCTGGACGAGTCAAGAAGCGAAAACTTGGGGGAGTACATGTTTTTATATGTTATTTATGATGCTACTATTGATTATCAAATTGGTGCTTCTTGGTACAAGTTTATAGGTGATTTTTCAGAGTTAGGACTTTGATAGTGATAGGTACACAGGTTGTTTTCAGTTTTGAGGACATGGTTGGACATGGTTTGAGACTTGGAGTCTCGTATGGGTGATAGTTGAGTGTAGGTACAGTGATGGCTATGGTTATGGTGTCATGGATATGCAGGTATATTTGATGCATTGGCACGACATGATCATGTATGTGGTGTTTGGTGGTGATATAGTTTGATGTTAGGAGATTGATATTATCTTCTTGATGCTTATTTGGTTCCTTGACTATGATCACTCTTTTGTGGACATGGTTGGAAAATCAGATCAGTGGTTGATTTGGTGTTTGACTCTTGATGTCTACATGGTTATCTTCTTTGATATATTGGTTTGCAGTTACTAATGTGATGATGAGTTTGCATGTTTCAGTGGTTTGGATCTATGAGTTATGCAGCTTGTAGGTGTGTACAGCCTATTGGGTTGTAGTGGGATGACTCGGATGTGGACTGTCTATATCCACCAGGTTTGATTCATTGTTGTTGCAGATTTCATTAGTTGGCTTTGTTTGTGGTCATTTGTGCATTGGTATGTTGTTTTGGGATTAAGAGGATGGATGTTTTGAGTACTTGATTAGTCAGTTTATGGGACTTGTAGCATGTGGTTTGATCACGATGTCATGATAGCTTGGTACATTCATTGGTTATACACTTTCAATGGGAGCTCTTGACAGTGATGACTTGGCGGTGTTGGATTGGTTTGTGATGTTTTGATGGCGGTTGTATGTATCTTCTTGGCTTGGAGATCTTGGTTTACTAGTATGTTACTGACATGGTAGTTGAGTGTGTGTAGACCTAGATGATCTTCATGGAGAGGATGGTAGTCATGATGCCATGTGTAGCTCGTATCACGGTTCAGTGGGAGTTGTTGGCAGTGACGTGGATGCATCATTGGGTATGGTTATCTTTATGTGATTAGGGATATGTTTTCTTGGTTTAGAATTTTTACTATTATGTCATTGTTTACTCTTGATACTGGTTTAGAGTTTGGCATGGTACTTTTTCTCTTAAGACCAGGATGTATATATATATATTATGGTGCATGTGATCTCCTAGGAGGAGATGGTTAGATCATATTGTCATGATAGGTTCCTAATTATGTGATTGGAGCTTTGACATTGGTCATGTGTGATTCTCTTTGTATTGAGTGCATTGATCATTTTCTTGATTACTTCATGATGGTGTTATGTTGCATTTGGATTTTGGCATGTATTGATTAGTTACAGGTGCTCATGGATACCTAGAGATGTAGGTGATAGTTGGAGTTCTCTTGTGATCAGAGACATTTGCTTGAGACAATTACTCTTTGGAGGTTTCAGCAGGAAGACCGAGGGAGCCTTCACCTGGATATGGACTTGAGTTCATGATGGACATATAGAGGAGATTGTTCTTGGAGAGAGTCATGATGGCTTGGTTATCCTAAAGGAGCATTCTTATTCCCACTCTTGGTCTACTCGACAGCTTATGATTTGAGAGGTACTTGCCCATTATATCTTTCAGATGTGTTGTGTTTTATGCTTTATCTTTCATAGACATGGATCTTGAGCTATGGATAGTTAGTTCTGGAGGATTCATTTTGAGAGATGTTATGGCATGGTTATCTCCTTGTGCATTTGAGTTTATGATATCATTCTTTGATGAGGATTGTTAGGAGATGGTTTATGGGCTGATTTCCAGTTATGGGGATGGTTACTTATGAGTTTGATCTTCTTGTTTTGAGAGGCTTACATCCATGTTGGCATTGTTACATTGACTTATATGTTGTACTTGATCTATGAGGTTGGGTGTTGTGGATGTTGTTAAGGCTTTTCAATTTGGGTTGTATGTCTAGATCATTGCAATTGTTCTTGGTACTTCATGTTTTGATTGACTTATCACACTTTGATGTATAGTGTGGATTGGTAGACTTGATATGCTTTGACGTTACCTATGCAGTGGGAGTTCCTGGATATGTATGTTTTTCATTGACAGGTTTTATACAGGGAGCTTGGTTGTAGTTTACAGGTTGGATATGTTCTTGGCATAAGTTTCATGATGTATTGATACCTTGGAGGTATGGATGGTTGGATGTATTAGCATGTGTTGTGGATGTTATTTCCGATCATGTGGGTTTTTACAATTGACAACAGCTTGGTAGAGCCTTTGTTATCATTTGGATTTGATGCTTGTGCTCATGGATTGTTGCACCTTCGCCTTGGCATATTCCTTTTCTTCCATAGGTGGCACGTTGGAGGATGAGAGGAGTTCTTGCTTGAGATGGTGGTCACTTTGTTCTTTTTTCAGGTCTCTTCTTGGAGCATGAGAGCATGTTACAGATTCATGTGGTTTTATGGATGGCTATGATGATGTATATCATGCATTGATCCCTTATGCAATGTATACAACAAGTGGGAGAATGTTGGGGTATGGTGTTGTACACCATTGCATAAAATGTTTTATTCTATTATTGTAATTAAATAATTATTTAGTTGTGATGCACCTTGGTGGTGTGGATAATCACACTAGGTAATTATTTGGTCCCACGTAATGATTGTATTGTAACATTGTATTACTATTTGTAGAATACATGTGGCAGTAATTTAATATTGGGGAATTAAATATTGTAACAGCTCAGTACCCAATATTAGAAAAGGGGTCAACGGTTTTGTATTCACATGGTTTTGTGGTACATGGTTTTACCTTACCACCAGTTGTATTTGTGTGAGCTTGTGTCTATAAAAGAAAACATAATGTAGTGGTTTTGGGTTGGGTGAATAGGCTGAGCAGGTTGGCTGTGATTATTGAGTCTTTCTGAAGAGTGCATTTGTGAAGCATGGCATGGGATGTGTGGATTCATGCTTGGACACATGAAAGTGCATTGGAGGGCTTGATGCTTCAAAGGTATTCATTGTAACTCTTGTATTTGCTTATGGCTGATTAATATGATGGAGTATGGATGTTTTTGGAGGCTGGGTTTTTCCCTCTTAAGGGTTTTCCCAGGGTAAATCTTGTGTTATCTTGTGGCTTGTCTATTTGATATTTGCATTTGGCAAACTTGTATGCATGTTAATCTCTCTTGGGTTATGTGGGAAATGATTTGTGATTCTGGGTTTGAATGCTATATTTTCTAACAAGTCCTTCCTTATGCATATTTTCTTCATTTCATGATATGTTTGCTCATATTTGTCCCATATATCATCCATGTCTGCATTTCCCACCTTTTGGTCCATATCAGCACAATTCCATGAATGTCTCCCCGACTTGTGTTGTTTTTATGCTAACATTTATATACTATAGGTCTGATGGAAAGACTCTTTTGATGTTTCAGTGACCATGGATAAGCCTATCAGCGGGAGTTTTTCCTTCGATGAAACGTCTTGGCGAGTGACTTTTGGTCTCGCCGACATTACACATGGACTCGTCGGTGAGACACTTTCCTTCGGAGTGTGTCATAGCGATTACACATTGTCTTGCCGACCGGTGGCAGGAGGGTGCATATCAGTGTAAGTTGGGCTATCGATATGAGGTCTCGGCGAGTGACCTTCGGTCTCGCCAACACTTCATATGTGTCTCCTCCTCGGCCAAACATAAGTCTTCGCTGAAGGGTCATAGCGACGTGCGCATGTCTTACCGACGGAGCATAAGGGTTCTTTCAGATGGCCTTCAGTGTGAGATTTGTTTTCTCTTGGCAAACAAAGGGCTAGCTCGGGATAACTTTCGGTGAAACAAGAGCACTCTACATGAGGTTTCCCCCACATCATTATGTCTCGCCAATAACATGATGAGGTCTCTGTCGGTAAGAGGGCCAAAATGTCTTGGCAAAAATGAATAGAACAAAACATAACTACTCGATGTGACGAATGGAAGGTCTCAGCGACATGTGAATGGTAAAAGCACTCTCGGGGAAACATAAATTGATCTACAGGATATCTCCTCAACTTAGACATGTCATGGCGAATGCGAGCATAGTGAACAAGAGATGACTAGCGATTGAATTGCCTTTGGCATGGTTAGTGATATGTCTCGCGGAATGTCTCACTGTGAATAACTGAAATACAAATCCTGTGGCCGACATGAAGATACTTGAGAACCATTGCAGGCTGACATATTTTGAGCCCAAATTTTGTGCTAGGCCAACATGGATTTTCAATATGATTTATTTTCTCATACTGGTGTATAAATAGGCATTTTTTTAATTGTAAAAGGAGGACTAGTTATTAGATATTCGATACATAGCAAGTAGGAACAGTTGAATAAAATTATCAGATTAGAGACTATTGTTGCATGATTTCAGAATGGAGGTATTTATGAAGTCAGTTGATGTTGCTGCATTTTTCTGGTGTCAATTATTTGTTGAATTTAATGAAAATACTACTAAGTTGTCTCCAAGATTGATGATTTCTGGTTGTTTAAATTGACATAACAAGTTTATGTTCAGTTTATCAATACACAATTTTTATACTTGTGTCATTAATCAATTGGTTCTTTCAAGTAAAGACTAAATCCTTTTAGTTGATCACAGTAATCTGAGAGTTTCATTTGGATTATTAAAGTAGAGCTTAGTAGTTACAGAAATGTGTGTTTATACAAGTTATAAACAAAATATATGCCAGATAACTTGAGTTTTCTCCAGAGAAGTGTTGCTCATCTTGATCTCATTTGACTCCGCATACCCAACAAGGCACTGGTCTCTGCATTTCATCACTTTGAACAAATTCAATTTCTTTATATTTGTTAATTAAGCATTTTAAGATTTAGATAAGAGGATTGTTGTTGCTATCAAGTTTGGTTCCATTTGTTCACTTCCATCTGCCATCGTGGACAAATCATTGTGCAAAGAAGATAATCATATTTTAAGTCTACTTCATTCAGATTGGTACACCCACCTAGGTTCAACAGCACTTGAAGAGTAGAAGGTTGAGTTCTCTTGACCTTGTCTGTTACCCTAAAACGTATCAAGAGATTGGAAGCCTCTTGAGGTATCTTTACCTGCATTTTTGAGAGCTAACAAATTGGTGACTCTATTGGGGAATACATTCATAATCAAGACCTTAATCATAGAGTCAGGAACTATATACAAACTCCACTGGGAATAAGAAACATCAAGTACTTTCTCATTTTTTATAAAAGTGAGTGGCAACTCTGACAAAAATTTACAAGTGTTCATGAATGGAAGAAGATCTTAGTACAGGGGAGATCATACTGGAGCCCCTGCTGGTAGCAGTAAGTGGACACACAAAGATGGCAGAGCTGATAAAGGAAAGAGGATCAATGAGGACATGTGCGTAACAGACAAAGGAAAAGCATGAAGAGCACATTGTGAAATATATAATTGCTATGATATATGGAGAGATGATTCAAGCGTTGAGCCTTGTAACCCAGAAGATGAAAGAAATCCTTTCCCTTCTCTCGATCCTCAGAAACAGGCTGAGTTCAAAGCTAGGAAGTAGGCTAAGTTTGAAGCTAGACTTGAGCCTGAACGAATCAGAATTCAACATGAATATGATCAAAAGATGGAAAATGATCAAAACCAAATTAATGAGAATATGATTTCTCAAATTGATTATGAATCTTTGACTTATGAGGAAGTCAAAGCACAGTTCGAATCTTAGATGAAGGAGAGAGAAGAACAGGAAAAGGCCTGGATGATACAAGCAATGAAAGAATTTGAATTGCAAAAAAATCAAAACATTGCTCAGATAGCTGATCACCCCCCAAAGTATATGCCACCTCATAAGCAGGGTAATTATGGTGCAGGGCCTTCTAGTCCACCTGTATCTCCTCATCATCAGATGGGAAATTATCACAAGTAGCCAAATCATCTGCCTCATATTCCCACACAACATACAAATGCACATCCACCTCCTGGTCAACATCACACTCCTCAACGTAATGCACAATACAATAATCCTATGCATCAGTATCAATATCCACCTATCCCTCTCCCTCACCAATATGCAGCAATGATCAGGCAGTTTGATTTGGTAGGGTTCCATATATGCCCTTACCCTATGGATAGCAGCTGGAGAGGTCTGGTTCACAAGTTTTCAGGGAGCAATGCAGTCACTGTTGAAGAACATCTAAGGAATTTCAATGTATTCATTCAAGACATAGGTATGCCACATGAAGATTTCCACATGAGGTTGTTTATGATGTCACTTATTGAAGATGCTAGGGATTGGTTTAACAGCTTGCCAGTGTATTCAATTAATTCTCTTCAAGCATTCCAAGATCGATTCCTAGAGCAATATGGAAATCTGAATGCACCAGATGTAGCTCTTCATGAACTGATGAGGATTCAAAAAAATCAAAATGACTCAGTTTATGATTTCAACCGAAAATTCAACAAATTGCAGACTAAGGTACCTCCTAGATCAAGGTTGCCAGATTCTATAGCTTTAAGTGTTTATTTAAATGCATTTGATCCCAAAATAGGGTACGAACTGAGAAATAGATTTCCAAGAGATCTAGCTGAAGCGCATAAGATTGCATTAACAATTGAAAATAACAGGAAGGCTGTTGGTATAATTAGTAAAAGAGACAACCCGAGGCCTCCTCAACAAGGTAACAATTATCAGTATAGACAAGAGAATACATACAGAAATGAGAATATAAATGAGAGGCCAAGGTTACATGACATGTCTTATAATACAAACTGGAAGGATGGAAAACCTATAATAGCAAGGCCAAGAAACAAAGATACTCCTGATCCACTGAGCAAAAGGGAAACTTATATGGTGAGTGATAATTATTTCTATGAGGTTTGTGATCAGCCACATTCCCCAAATTATTTTGTTGTAGCCCGAAGATTGCAAGAGGATGGAATGTTAACAGAAAACAATGGAGAAGATCACATAGTGTATTTGACTTCAAATACTTTTCACCATGTGGAGGAGAGGTACTCACCGTCAGAGGTTGAAGGATATGAGTATGATGTTTCAAATCAGAAGTATAATGTCCATATGGCTGACCAGCAAGTCTTTTATGATTCTGATGAAGATTATACTGAGCCACATTCTGATGAGGTGCCTGCTCAATGCAGTGTGAGGAGACTTAATGAAGATGAAATAGAGAGAATAACTATTGTTGTAGTTGAGGAAGCAAGAAGTAAATACTGGTTGAGAAACAGAAAAGTAAATGATGTAGAAGGTGTTCCTGGGGGAATTTTTATGAAAGATCAGAAGGCAACACAAGGAACTGTGAAGAAGTCAGAAAAGAGACTGCCTGATAAAGATGAACATAAGCCAGTCCAAAGACAGGAAATTAAGGAAGAAGTGAAGGAATTACATAAGGAGACACAAGCGCTTGGACAACCTAATAAAAAAAAAAAGGAAGAAAACAAAGGAGATGCACCAGAACTGAAAAAGACTGTTAAGGTGGAGGGCTCTTCTTTTGACTTCACTTAGGCGTTATCCTAGGTAAAAATGTCTGTTCCACTACTTGAGATGATGAATATTAAAAAGTATAGGGATACTGCTATTCAATTGATAACGAGTGGAAATGAAAAATGTATGAATTCTGAAAGTAAAGTGGCTGTTAAAACAGTCAATAGGCATGAGAAAATAAATGATTCTGAAGTCTGCTTGAGTGATATATTATCAACTCCCCCTCAAGTTGATCATTTTTTCACTATATTGCTTATAAATAACAAACTGTTGAGAAATTGCATGATAGACTTTGGTGCTGCTATAAACATTATGCTAGTAGGAGTCATCAAGCAGCTTGGCATGTGGGTTGATACATGTGAAGGAAAGTGCTATGCAATGGATAACAGACCTGTTCCTGTTGTAGGCATTATGAGAGGTGTTGAAGTCAAACTAGCTACTTATCCATAGGTGTCTTATAATATAGATATAACAGTGGTTGATACTCCTCAGTTTGGGATGCTTCTATCAAGACAATGGATAGCAGTAGTTGGAGGAAATTTCCAATTTGATTTATCTTATCCTACTATTCCAGTGAATGGTCAAGAAGTGAAACTGTATAGGGAGCCAAGAATGAACCAGCTTGTTAACTGTGTTCCTCAAGATCAGATCAATTGTTTTTATGATGTTGATCTTGGAAGTTTTAAGATTGAATCAACCCAACTAGAATTAACCAATAGTGATCCAATTGAAAAGCATGTGGCACAAAGCTACAATGAAGTGTGGAAGATGTATTTTGATGGAGCATGCAGCCAAGATGGTAATGGCGCTGGGATTTTTTTTGTTTCCCCTTAAGGTATTACATTTAAATATTCATTTATGTTAGCATTTGAATGTACAAACAACGTGGTAGAGTATGAAGCTTTATTGACAGGTTTGAACATAGCTATGAAACACAAGATCAAATTGATGGCTGTTTTGGGCAATTCTGAGTTGGTTGTTTCACAAATCAAATCAAAGTATGCAGAAAAGCACAAAAGATTAAAACAATATAGGAATGTTGTATGGGACACAATTGAATTGTTTGATGCATTTTCAATTGAGTGGATTGACAGATTAAAGAACATAATGGCTGATGTTTTAGCAAATGTGGCACTGAAAAGAGATGATATTACGTTGGCTGGGGTATCACAGATTGAGTTCAAGATAAGACCTGCTATTCCTAATAATATTTATAGTTGGCAGGTCTTCAATTATGATAATGACCTTTTGAAATTCCTCAATTGTATAGATCAATATGAAGCACAGGAAATTGACTTCAATGCTTTTGTTGAGGAAGTGGATGGTAAATGTTAAAATAAATATTCAAACAGCTCCCTTCGGGTTTCTTTTGTAAATATGTGTGTGCCGACCTGTGCGTCACCGAGTTTAGTCGGCTTTCCATCGAGTTTTGATCTACCACTTTGCACATCTCTTCTTCGCAACTTCGGGTAACGGCTTCCCTTTCGGGTCCTGAGAGGCTGCGCTGGGCGTCCATGTGTCGCACTTGCAGAGTGTTTTATCTCTTATTTCCTTAAACGCTTTGTGCGAGTTGCGAAAGACTTCTACGGGGGCTATCACTTCTAAAGATTGTCAGAGGGACCTACATCTTGCTACATGGCGGCATATCGCAAGTTTTTCATGAAGGGATGAAATAAGCAACTGCGGGTTGCGAAATGCTTCCACTAAATTTCTTTTATTTTCTAAAAGTATTGGCGGGCCCCACCTCCTGCTAGGTGGCAACCATTCGCAAATCTTTCATGCAGTAAGGAAACAACCAGCCGCGGGCAGCGAAACACTGCCATGTGTCTTTCACACCTAGTTGATGCAGCTTTCTCTCTGCTATGATAAGGATCTCGGCCCATGAGATGCGTGTTGCATCTTTGCAATCCCTCGGCAGCAATGAGAGAAAGTTTCGAGCGGGCAACGAAAGGCTGACACGTGTCATACGACTGATCTGTGGAGCGGGCGATAGGATGGCTGGGGGGGTTGATGCTATTGGGTGTCGCTCATCATGGTCATCCAAAGCAGTGGATAACAATTGTCACTTCGAGCTTGGCTAGGACCACCGCCATCATTACGAGGGATGCACCTACACCTGGATGACCTGATGCTGTGTTCTAGCTCAATACCGTTGTAACAGCCTGGGGAATCTTCTGATTCAGGCATCATTGCAGGGGATTGGGGAATCTTTTCTATTACAGTCCTCCAAGGCAGTGGGAGGTTTCTTTTCCTGCTATTTATACTCTCTCGGTCGATGAGAGAGGGGTCCAAAATTTTTAGAAAAAACATACTATTTTTAGCAAGAGACATCAGGCCTCTTTTACTGTTTTACTTGCAAGAAACTTTCAGACTATGCCAACTGTTCGGCTTTTCTGTTTTTCATGTTTTGATTAAACTATAAACTGTGCTCTATATTGTCCTAAACATTTCATATTGAAGGAACTTCTATATTTTGAATACAAACTTGCTTACCTAAATTATGTCTAATGACTCTTCTTAGTGGTAAGGATATATGCAATGCTATTTTATGTCAATAAATGAATTGTTTATGCTATAGCTTTAAGTCTCTGACATTTTGGAACGCGACAACACCATTCAGGCCCCTAAAATTTGTGATTTATCGTGCCTATCAGCAAATTTTGGCGCATCGCCTTAGATTAGTTTTTGCTTCATTATATATGTCCCCTTTTCCCTTTCCAAAAACTATTATAGAAGAAGCCGACTTCTTTAAAATCCGGAGGTCACTTAGTTTGGCGCAAAGGGTCCCCCTTGAACTGAGTTTCCCATAAGACACTATTACCTCGTCAATTTTTGGTGTCAACAATAAACAAACAGTGTTTGGCAGGGAGATCTTATAGCTAAAAAAAAAAGCTTCCTAAGGGATTAGTGGCATTACAGAGGCTGTATGATGGAAATGATTGGTCTCTCATGAGGCAAACACCAATCAAAAGGGAAGATATTGAAGAAATTAATTTAGGGACTGAGATGGCACCAAGAAAGGTGTACATAGGCAAGAAGATAAGCCCTACAATCAGAAGAATGTTGATAGAGTTATTGAGAAAATACAAGCATGTTTTTGTGTGGTATTATGAAGATCTGAAAGCATACATGGAGGATTTATTTCAGCGTGAAATACTATTGAAGCCAGATGCCAAGCCTTTTAGAAAGAAGCAAAGGCCTATAAATCCAACACTAGAGCCTAAGATGCAGGAAGAATTGACAAAGCTCAGAGATGGAGGAATTATCAAACCAATCAGGCACTCAATGTGGGTTTCAAATTTGGTTCCTATGAGAAAGAAGAATGGTGATATCAGATTATGTGTGGATTTCAGAAATTTGAATATGGCATCTCTCAAGGACAATTATCCTCTACCCAATATGGAGGCTATATTGCATAAGGTAACAGGGTGTGAACTGTTGTCCATGATGGATGGGTTTTCAGGATACAACCAGGTCAAAGTCAAGGAATCTGAGCAATATAAAACAACATTTACAACTCCTTGGGGAACGTATGTATACATAAGAATTCCATTTGGTCTTACTAATGCTGGAGTGACTTTCCAAAGAGCTATGGATGTGGAATTTGCAGATTTAATCAATGCTATCATGGTAGTGTATCAAGATGATTTGACTGCTTATTCGAAGAAGGCTGAAGATCATGTGCAACATCTTGAAAAGGTATTTATTAAAGCTCTTGAATATGGTATTAGTTTAAATCCAAAGAAGTGTCATTTTGCAGTCACAGAGGGTAAGCTCTTAGGACATATTGTTTCAAAAGAGGTAATTAGAATAGATCCTGAGAGGGTTGAAGCTATTGATAAAATTCCTGTTCCCAAAACTGCCAAGGCTATACAGTCATTCTTTGGACAAATTAATTTTGTTAGAAGATTTGTCTCTAATTTTGCTGAGATCATTAAGCCCATATCGAAAATGTTGAAGAAAGGACAAAAAATGGATTGGACTGCAGAAGCTTTAGATGCTTTTATATCTATCAAAAGGGCTATCAAGGAGGCTCATGTACTTAAGTCTCCAGACTTTGCAAAGCCTTTACATATTTTCTCATTTGCTTCAATGCATATTATTGCTGCTGTTATGTTACAAAAGAATAATGATGGTCATGAATAGCCTATGTCTTTCTTTAGTAAATCATTATAGGGGTTTGAATTGAAGTATGACATAATGGAACAATAGGCTTTTGCATTGGTAAAGGCCACAAAAGCATTCAGACCATATCTTGTTGGAGCGAAGGTGATTGCTTATGTCCCTCATGTTGTTGTTAAGGATATTCTGACATAGTCTGAAGTTACAGGGAAAAGATACAGATTGATCAACAAGATTCAAGAGTTTGACATGGAGATACAGATCACTAAGCTAGTAAGAGGTCAAGGCTTGGCTAGGCTGATGGCAGAATCAAATATTGAAGCAAGTCAAGTCTGTAATGTAGAAGAAGGGATTGCAATTGCAAGCATTGAGCACACTCCTTGGTATACTAATATCATGCATTATCTTAAATACATGAAGTGTCCAGAAGGATTGAGTGACAGCCAGAGGAGAACTTTGAAGTTGCAAGCATCCAAATATGTTTTTATGGATGGGGATCTCTTTTGGAAGAACAGGGATGGCATATTGTTATTATGTCTGGATGAGTCACAGGCCAGGCATGTTCTAAAAGAAATGCATGGAGTTTGTGGAGGACATTATTCAACAAAGACAACTGCACACAAAATTCTCAGGGCGGGTTATTATTGGCCAAAGGTTTTTAATGATTCTTTTACACATGTGAGAAGATATGAGGCCTACCAAAAATTTTCTAGAAAATTGAAGTACCAGGGTGTTTTGCCACTTTGACCCTTGCAGGATGATGCCCCTTTCCATCAATGGGGAATTGATTTCATTGGAGAGATACAAGAAAAGTCAAGTGGAGGACACAAGTGGATACTAGTTGCCACTGATTATTTTACTAAGTGGGTAGAGGCAATCCCAACTAAGCAAGCTACAAGTAAGGTTGTTAATAATTTCCTAGTGGACAACATTATCACCAGATTCAGTACACCAATGAGGTTGATCACAGATAATGGGATGTGCTTCAGATCATATGAATTCAAAAGCTTCTATGATAAGTATGGCATTACTATTTCTTATGCAGCTCCTTACCATCCACAAGCTAATGGACAAGCAGAGTCTAGCAATAAAAGTCTTTTGAAGATTATAAGGAGAATGCTAGGGAAGAACAAGAAGGCTTGGGATTCAAAATTGAAACTGGTTGTGTGGGCTGATAGGATCACTGTGCAAAAGGAAATTGGAAAATCCCCATTCGAATTGGTGTATGGAGCACAAGCCAGGATGCCTCTGCAGAATTTGCTACCAGTCTACAGGTTTGTCCTTCAGGAGGATTTGGATGTCCCTGAACCTATGGAGGAAAGAATGGAGCAATTGGCTGAACTTTATGAAGTAAGAAGAGTGGCCCAAAGTCAAAACATGAAGTTACAGACACAGATGAAATATCTATTTGACAAGAAGGAAAATGATAGAAAATTTGAAGAGAATGATTTGGTACTGATGTGGAATGCAAGATGTCAGGAGAAAGGAAAGCATGGTAAATTTGAAGCCTTATGGCTGGGACTTTTTGTTATTATTGGAAAGAAGGGTGAAGACTCATACTATTTACAGAATATGGCTGGTCAAGATCAGGAATTGCCTGTTCATGGGCAATTCTTGAAGCTTTTCTTCTCTTGAGCAACATAGAGGATTAAGGGTTGCCAATGCATGGACAACTCTTGCTCATCCTCTTTAAAATTATTTTCCATGCATAGTAGTTGACGATTTTGTCCATCTCCATTTCACTCTCATTTTCCATTCACCTCCATCTTGCATTCATTTTGCATTCATTCCTTCATGCTTCATCTCCATTACCATTCATTCCATCTCTACTCACTGGTTTGTCATTTTGTGTCTGGTCTACTCACCAAAGATTTTGGTTCCTTGCAATGATCTTACTATCATTCATCCCCAGACAAAGCCACTGTTGGAACTATTAAAATTTGATAATTTTGCATATCTTTCATACCCCTGAGTCTCTGTATGAGTCCTTCCTTATGCATATTTTCTTCATTTCATGATATGTTTGCTCATATTTTGGCTCATATTTGTCCCATATATCATCCATGTCTGCATTTCTCACCTATTGGTCCATATCAGCACAGGTCCATGAATGTCTCCCCGACTTGTGTTGTTTTTATGCTAACATTTATATACTACAGGTCTGTCCACAAGACTCTTTTGATGTTTCGACGACCATGGATGAGCCTATCAGAGGGAATTTTTCCTTTGATGAAACGTCTTGGCGAGTGACTTTTGGTCTCGCCAACATTACACATGGACTCATCGGTGAGACACTTTCCTTCAGAGTGTGTCATAGCGATTACACATTGTCTTGCCGACCGGTGGCGGGAGGGTGCATATCGGTGTAAGTTGGGCTATCGATATGAGGTCTCGGCGAGTGACCTTCGGTCTTTCTGACACTTAGTATGTGTCTCCTCCTCAGCCAAACATAAGTCTTCACTGAAGGGTCATAGCGACGTGCGCATGTCTTACCAACTGAGCATAAGGGTTCTTTCATATGGCCTTCAATGTGAGATTTGTTTTCTCTTGGCGAACTAAGGGCTAGCTCGAGGTAACTTTCGGTGAAACAAGAGCACTCTACATGAGGTTTCCCCCACATCATTATGTCTCGCCAATAACACGATGAGGTCTCTGTCGGTAAGAGGGCCAAAATGTCTTGGCGAAAGTGAATAGAACAAAACATAACTACTCGATGTGATGAACAGAAGGTCCCAGCGACATGTGAATGGTAACAACACTCTCGGGGAAACGTAAATTGATCTACAGGATATCTCCTCAACTTAGACATGTCACGGCGAATGCGAGCACAGTGATCATGGGATGATTAGTGATTGAATTTCCTTTGACATGGTTAGCGATATGTCTCGCTAAATGCCTCACTGTGAATAACTGAAATACAAATCATGTGGCCGACATGAAGATACTTGAGAACCATTGCAGGCTGACATATTTTGAGCCTGAATTTTGTGATGGGCCGACATGTATTTTCAATATGATTTATTTTCTCATACTGGTGTATAAATAGGAATTTTTGTAATTGTAAAAGGAGGACTAGTTATTAGATATTCGATACATAGCAAGTAGGAACAGTTGAATAAAATTATCAGATCAGAGACTATTGTTGCATGATTTTAGAATGGCGGTATTTATGAAAGTCAGTTGATGTTGCTACATTTTTTTGGTGTCAATTATCTGTTGAATTTAATGAAAATACTGCTAAGTTGTCTCCAAGATTGATGCTTTTTGGTTGTTTAAATTGACATAACAAGTTTATGTTCAGTTTATCAATACACAATTGTTGTACATGTGTGATTAATCAATTGGTTCTTTCAAGTAAAGACAATCCTTTTAGTTGATCCTAGTAATCAAAGAGTTTCATTTGGATTATTAAAGTAGAGCTTAGTAGTTACATAACTATGTGTTTATACAAGTTATAAACAGAATATATGCCAGATAACTTGAGTTTTCTCCAGAGAAGTGTTGCTCATCTTGCTCTCATTTGACTTCGCATACCCAGCAAGGCACTGGTCTCTACATTTCATCACTTTGAACAAATTCAATTTCTTTATATCTGTTAATTAAGCATTTTAGGATTTAGATCAGAGGATTGTTGTTGCTATCAAGTTTGGTTCCGTTTGTTCACTTCCATCTACCATCGTGGACAAATCATTGTGCAAAGAAGATAATCATAAGTTAAGTCTACTTCATTCAGATTGGTACACCCACCTAGGTTCAGTAGCACCTGAAGAGTAGAAGGTTGAGTTCTCTTGACCTTGTCTGTTACCCTAAAATGTATCAAGAGATTGGCAGCCTCTTGAGGTATCTTTACCTGCATTTTTGAGAGCTAACAGCTTCCATGCATCCATTTCACTAAATAAATAATTAGGGTTTGAATATTTTAGTTTAATTTCATTTGGATTAGCTTAGAAATTGCATATATACATATTTTAGCATAACATCATGGTAGATTAACTCTTGCATCATGCTCAATTTAGCATAAATCATGTTTTCATTCACATCTCATAAAAAATTCATTGATTCTCTTCAATAGAATCAATTGAAACAAGCTTGTTGATCACGGGATTGGGAAAGGGTCATTGTTCCACATCAACACGACATAAATTTAAAAATGGGATAAGTTTTAAATGGGTTAGAGTAGACATTTAAATGCTTTCACAGTTCATAATGTTTAAAGTTTCAATAAATGTTTAGTTTAACTTTCATTTGAATGATCTTGTTTAATATTGAGTATTAGTGGCATGAATATGTTTCAATTTTTCATGGATCAAGCTTAATCGGCCCATACTAATATCCATGGTCGACATTCTGGTGCTAGAAGGAGGGAAAACTGATCAAATTTAATCAAATTCTATCTCGAATTCTATTTTTTACTTTTGCAGGATACAATGATGCCCAACACAATTTTAGTGACACTATCATCATGTCAAACAACGATGCCTATTAAATGCACCGATGTTGATTAAATAAATGATAGTGCTAATACTTTATAGAGTCAAATATTTGCAAACGACGATGCCCGATCAAATAGAGACACTATCATGCTCTTTGGTTTGTCTATAGAGTGACGTCCAAATTCACCAGAGTGATGCCCTTATTCGCTAGAGCGATGCTATTGTACATAGTGACACCCAACTTTGGTAAGAACTTTAATGATTTTTTTTTAGCATGTGTTTTAATTTTTTTGAGACATCAAAGTACTAACATGTCTCTAACGTTCTTGTTTTTAGACTAACACAATTTTATAGGATTGGATTACATGAAGTTAAAGTAAAGAAGCATTCTCATCTTAATATTTTATGATTGTAACAAATGTTTGACACTTTGGGGCAATTATAACCCAACTTCTTATGCTTTTTACTTTACGTTCTAGGACCTCACTAAATTTTATTTGGGTTTAAAACGAACGCTCAAATGGGACTAAAATTGAACCCTAATTTCTTCACTGTATTTTGGGTTTAAAATTGAACAAGGCAACTTAACATTACTTTTGATGCATAAAATGAATTCATCTTAGCTTTAGAGGTTAAAATGAATGAGTGCTTTCTTTACTATGACACACTTGTAGTGTGTATCAGATCCCCTTGCCCTTTGAGTGATCTTGGGTGAAGAGAAACACTCTAAGTGTACTTCACTATTTGTGTGCACTCATAGTACGTATCCAATCCCCTTGTGCTTCATGTGATCTTGGGTGAAGAGAAATACTTAAGTACACTTTTATGCTTTGCATCACCCTTAAGAGAGGACTTACTATGAGATGCACCCCACAATGGGAAACTCATAGGAAAGTTCTTGCAAGCACGTTTACTAGCAGGCTATATTAATGGTTGGGAAATTGTGAGAAAGTACCTTCTATCTTGGACTGTATAACATATTGTACCTAGTACCATGCCTTGCATGAAACATGAATGATAGTAAGAGCCATAAGTGGAAAATCGGGTGTGTATACGACTAGGTGTTCTCAGTTTGTTACTAAGAACCAAATTGTTTAGTTACCAAAAATACTTAATGCTTGTTGGTGCAAGAACAATTTTTTTTAAGCCGCCCCACATTTGTGCTATTCTTTGTTGAAATAGAAAAATCCTTAGGATCTTCGGATCTTCAGGATTTTGAGATTTGGTGGTTATGAGAAGTGTGTGTCATGGAGGGGATCCAGTGTCGCCAAATCTCTAACTATTCACATTGTCTTAGTTTTTGGAGAAATCCAAGTGGGGACTCAACAAGTATGGTCGTTCATCCTAGGATTGTAAATGCTTCAGATTCAATTTAATACTTTGCTTGGTTCCAAAACATTATAAATGAACATTCACAATTTTCCTCAAAATTTCAAACCCTTTGGTCTAAGTATGGATACCTTTTGAAATAGCCTTGACATTAATGTTTGTCCTAAGGATTTCTATCCTTAGAGATTTCTACATATATTGAATTGTATCTCAATCCATATTTTCCAAAGTTAACATAAGCAACTATGGCTTGAGATTTGTGAAGGAGTCTCTATCAATTTTCTCACTAATTTTGAGAGTTTTCTTCACATAAATTTTTGTTGAGGCCGAATTAGGTAAAGCTTTCATGGTTCATCATTTGTTTCCACTTATCTGAATGTGTTTTCAAAGACATTCCTTCTTGGATTCTCATGCATTCTTCTCTTGCTTTACTCTGTCAATGCCTTGCTTGTCTTGAGGCTGACATCAAATCACTTCTGGAGCCTGCATTTCTTTGAACAACAAGAAGTTGAGTAAGTTTATATGCACCATTTCTCTGTATCTTACCTCTATTTTCTATCAAAACAAGCTCGATTTAGATTCAATAGATACGAATGAATGGATGTTTTGTTTCTACCATGCATCCTTATTTTGAAACCCTTCTATCTTGGCTCAACTTCTCTAGACTTAGCTCACTAGCAAAAGAAACGAAACAAATCATACTCTCCATACTTGGTTTGATCAAATGATGAAAGATTTTGTTATTTATGCATTTTTTCTCTTTCCTAGTGATAGCTTGGCTGCAACCTCTCTAGAATATTTTTTTTCTAATTCCAAAATGAATAGAGTGTAAAATTTTCTTTATTATATTTTTGAGCCTCCTTCATGGCTCCATGATTATGGCTGTGGGCTCTATTCAATGGCATTCTAGATTTGTCTTTGATCTTTGGTTTTTCAAAAGCCCGTGACTCCTATTGCAGATACGAGCTCCCAGAAAAATGAGTGCAAGCCTCTTGGCACGATCTTTCACTTCTCAAAAATAAAAATAAATCCTTCCACATTTGGGGCTCGACCCAGAAACCCTAAACCATGGATTTGTAATATTTTGCATAGCCTTCTCCTTTCTTGCAAAAAATTTACATTTTCATTTTTTAGAGCCCGCTTCACAAGACAATTGTACTATTTTTCTGTATGCTCATTTTTCTCTAAACAAGACAAAAATGGAGATGATATGGTTCACAATTATGAAAATAAACTTGGTTCTATTTCCTTTTGATGTATGTAACTGTAATTTCATTTTTCTTGTTCTTAGAAATGAAGCTGTGTTTTGTTTCCAAAATTTCATTGATCTCTTCATCATTCCCTAATAAGATTGAATTTCATAAGATATGCCTTGAAACCCTTTGAAAATAGAATAGCACACTGTAGAACTGTTCCTCAAATTGTAAGGGGAGGCTCCCTAAGACCTAACCCTAGACTAAAACTATAGAAAAAATTTATATGTACAATATACAAGATTTCAATGGGGGGTTTTGCATAAATGGAAATCACTAAATGACTATGTTTTTTCCCTCAAATGCAGACACCAAATTGTTAACAATCAAAATTTGTAGTGATATTTTCAAATATAGCAGATGATAAAATATCAAGCACAAAAAACAAACAAACACAACTTCCTACTAGCTAAAACAAAGACCAATATTCCATTGCAATCAAGGTTTGAAGGGAAAAAAATGATTGCTTACTTTTGGCTAATGTAGAGACTAGTAGTTTTACATCAACAAGGGAGTGTTAAACAAATTGAACAACACATGACTCCAAAAAAAAGTGCCAAGTGATAAACAAAGCTACCACTTACTAAATAAAAAGAATCAATACAAAGCTTGAAAAAGTTTGATGCAATGCAGGGGAGGTCTTCAAATCAACCAAACTCAAATTCTCTTGTTTGATACAAACTTTACCCAAATTCTCTTCACTGTACCTTGATTTCACAAGGCCAAAAAGACTCCAAATCACCAAAACTTGATTCCAACTCTCACCTGACCTCTACTACACATTAAACATCATTTATTTAATAGGTTCAAATCAACAAAGCAATTAGAAAACTTTGTTTCATTAGATTCACAAATTCTTGAATTCAAGGACTTAAACTCTTGTAGTAGCCCATATAGTTGAAATCGGGTAAATATTCAACACCAAATCAAATATCCTAAAAAAAAAAACAGATTTTAGGATCTATTTGGTCCTTCTAAAACATATCTCAAAACAATAAATGGTCACTTTGGACCAACCTCTTCAAATATGGACTTCACCGCTATCCTACAAGGCCAATTTTGGCCTATTTTTCAAAGAAACTACTCTTAAAAGTTGTTTCCACTCTAATTTTCTTCTTTTCAGCCACTTATCAGGTCTAAAAACCTTGTAATCTGCCTTCCCATTCAAGAGAAACACTCTCTAAAACACCCAATTGCAAAATCCTCACTTTATGTCCTTCCAAGGAGGGTTTTTTGAAAAACTATGATCCAAGCCTTAAAATACTTGGCCACCACTTATAACATGCTTAAATATTTCTGCACACACATAACACACTGTCATAAATTTCTTTCCCCACAAATTTCACACTTTTCCATACTAAAACCGCACAATTTCAATTTTTTTCACTCAAAAATCACTCATTTTTGCAACTATGCTTCATGCCTATTGACCTCAAACGACCTGCCCTTGCTCCCTCAAGCCTCTAAAAACCTAATAGTACATTACTAGACCCATTCCGCTTGGTCACATAAGTTTACAGAAGGTGGAATGGGTCGAACTCCATTTAAGGCCTCAAAACCCTTGTATGTACAAATTTAGATCTGTTTTCTATAAATCAGCAATAAAATATGTTAAAATCAATGTAGAGCCTCCAAATCTGATTCAAATCAAATCTAGGTTCATCCCACACCTGATCCAAGTATCTATAGATCAATAAGGGCCTGTACGGATTCGTACCAAGGATTGAAATTGCTGAAAATATTACAAAAATCAGAATTTTCTATAAAAACAATGGCTTTTGGCTTTCTAATTTTGAATTCTTGAAAGTCTCTCTTTCAAAACATGTTTACAAGTCCTTTAAAAGGAATTACATGCATGACTAAACCACTACCATCTTGTTTTCCAATGAAACCCACTAGGTGACTCTTGGACTTCCATAACTACCATTTTGCAATCTTGCCATAACAACTTTGCAAGATTTTACATTTTTTGCATTATTTGACAAAATGAACTAAAAATATGACTTAAATGACTTTCTCCTTTAAAAGGAATTACATGCATGACTAAACCACTACCATCTTGTTTTCCAATGAAACCCACTAGGTGACTCTTGGACTTCCATAACTGCCATTTTGCAATCTTGCCATAACAACTTTGCAAGATTTTACATTTTTTGCATTATTTGACAAAATGAACTAAAAATATGACTTAAATGACTTTAATACACTAGGAATGGCCTTGAAATGGCCTTATTACATTCAAAAGACTCAAAATTTACAAAAATCCAAACTAATCTTGACCTCCTAGTTGCTCTTGCACCAAAGTTACTCAATTCAATTTCATTAATGAAATTACAAACTCAAAATCAATAACATCCATGAACACCAATTTCTTCCGCATAGGCTTATCAACTAATATTTAACAATTTATTTGCTCAAAGAATTTATTTATAATATTACAAAGGGTAGCTTTTAGTGATTGAAAACTAACAATGAAATATTTGAAGAAGTATTGCTTTAAAGCTATCTTATCCCTATCTTCAAAAAGAGGGAAAGAATTTTTTTAAAACACACCTAATTCTAAGACAATAAATAAAATATAAAGCCTGAAAATAAGCTCATATCTCCATCGTACAAAAATAGCCAATGCTGAAGTTGTCAATTACCAAAAATAGTAGATTACACATCAATGAATTACACTTTAGCCATTCATCTCACCTGTTAAGAGGAGTTTTGTGTTGAAAATCCACTCCCAAAGTGCACTGGAGGAGTTTTACGTGGCATTTTCCAATTGAAAAAGTGCCACAAATCAATATTTTAAATCTAGAGAAGAGGAAACTAAGTTTTTTCCATTTTTAACTTATCTTGGTGGAACTTTTAGTGGATTTTTCCACTCAAAAGTGTGCCACCTTTTAACCTATGTCATTTTCCTCTAGTTGGTGGAGTTTTTCGTGGTTATGGCTTGGTGCAAGAGAACCAATCCATTTTAATTATTTTTCTCTAGTTGAATTGTTAAAAGTGAGTATTGGTGGTTAATTCTAGGTTGTGTGGATGTTTTAAGTCATAATAAGGTCTAATGACACCATTTTTAATGTAAGTGATCAACTTTGAGGACTTTTGAGTCCATATTGTAATAGTTGGAAAATCATGTTAAAAGTTGTCAAGGTAGGTTGATTGTTATTTTTCTTGTGTTGAGTCATGATTATAAGTGGAATAAGGTCTAAAAAGGTCTTTGGTAATTTCTTAGGTGAATAGGAGGGTCAAAAGTGAAAATATTGCAAATATGCAAAAATTTGTCAACAATAAACTTGCAAAAATACAAAATTTGTAAAGGCCAACGGTTAGTTGGGGTTTGAAAAGTGGTTGGTCAGTTTAGGGAGTTATTTTTGGGTTGGAAAACATTTAAAATAAATGTACACCTCATGATGGGGGTTGGAAATTTTCATTTTGAAAGAAATACCACAAAATCTATTAGTTTCTTTGCATAAATTTTGTGTTTTCAAGAAATCTACTGCTACAGGTTGAATTGCTCATCTGTAAAAAATTACCAAAGACCAAGGGTGATGGAATGTGTTGAGGTAATTTTTTATCTTTCATTTTAATCAAGTGGGAGGTTCTAATATTGAGTTTTGAGTGAGATATCTTCATTTTTATGGAACTGCCTGTTTATAGCCTGTCAAGGGTTTTGATTGGTGTAAAAAATTAAGTTTTAGACATTCCACCTAATTTCATGACTTGTAACTCATTGGAATGTCTTGTTTCATGATAATATACGTGTTCAAATATTTTTGGATGCAAGGGATACATTTTTTATGGTTTAAGGTGATGCCTTGGGGTGTTTTCATGAGTTTTCCATGTGAATTTGAGGAACTAAAGTAAGTTTTGAAAAAATATGAATGGACCTGCATGTGTAATGGTGTTTTGAGTTTTTACAGATGTTTTTATGAAGGTATGAGGCGGTGGAAAGTTCTAGTAAGGTGTGGAACCATTACTTTCAATAAACCTCCTCAAATTGGCTTAAAATGAGGGCTTTGTGGTTTGGTATGTAGAGGTGAGTTTATCCTAAAAAAAAATATGTTTTTGAGGGTTTGGACACATTTAAATTGCTTCCCCAAATATTATTTGGGGTTGTGAAGAGTTTAAAGGGTAGTTCCTTTGTAAATTAGGCCTCATTAGCCTAATTAGGACAGCGGTGAAGGCCCATTTTGAGGCACATGTTCCAAAAAAACATCTGATTATTTTCAAGTATGTTTGGTAACTCACTAAGAGGTATCTAAATATATAATATTTTTGTGAAGTCCTTTGTGAAGTTTGTGAGAAAAATCCCAAACAGGATCAGCAGACCTACTAGGAAAGGCCTAGTTGAAAAGTGAAATTTGAAGAGTTCAAGAGTTGGTGTTTTGAAATTTGTTTGAGGCTCATTGAATTGAGTTTTTTGAGTGATCCTAACCCCTTGATTACATCATGGCCACTGAAAAGTGCACCTCATATTAATTTATTTTCATGCTTACTTTAGGCTCTTTTCACTTAACCTCTTGCCACTTTTAAATCTTCTTGGTAGAATTTTTAAGTTGTTTAGCCACTCAAAAATTGTACCTCACTTTTCCAAAATTTATTCTTAACACTTAGGCACATATTCATAACACCTTTGCTGACATTTTTATTACTCAATTGCTCTTTCCTTAGTTCCTCACCATGCTTCATATCCTACGTGCACTTTTATAAATTATTTGCCATTTTTTTTGGGCAGCTTTCTTGCTATTTTGAGCCATGAAAATGAATGCTTTATCTTTTGAACTGACATCCTTTGTGTTAGGTGCAATTTAATTATCATTTTGACATATATTCTTTCTTGGGTTTATATCTGATAATTCACTCTCAATTCTGAGATATAGGTGGTGTAACGTCTGAAATAAGAGCTTTGCACAATAGACACACCAGAATCAAGATTAGAAGCACACATGCAATACAATACTAAATCTAACATGCAAATTCATACGTTAAGCAACAAAGAACATGGGAAGTCAAAAACGTAATTAAAAACTAGAACAATCTCACCAATCTTCAAACGTATTTCCATGAATTATCTCGATTGCTCTTCTCCATTTCGCTTATGTGGTATAATTGCCCTCAGATTTTCAAGTAATTCGTGCAAGTATAGCCTAAGATAGTGATTAGCAAAATATCGAAGATTCAAGACAAAAGTGCTCTCAAAAGTTACCAAAATTCGCGAGAGAGATTGGAATGAAGAATGACAAATCAATTTATAGAAAATTGATTATTCGAACGACAGGCCAAGATTGAAAGATCAACGAACGATTGAGATTGACTGATTAGACATGCAATTAGATAACTGATAGTATTGACATGAGTGATTCGAATTAGAAATAGAATTAAAGATTAAATAAATGATTTAATCTTCAGTTCGACATTCGAAAATAGAAGAAATATCTTTGCATGACAAAGATAAAGATTGATTAAAGCAACTCTCTGTTCAAATGCACGCACAACAATTAATCAATTCAATAAGAATATTTAATTAATCCGCATGTACACGCAATTGAGTTAGAAGTGGACGATTGCATGATTAGACGAAGAGATTACTCGAAGACGCCACTCAGACAATAAATCAATAGTTAACTGAATGATTAAAATAGATGTCGAGTTGAGTAAAAGTGAATACTTAGATAACTCACATAATTATCTAAAATATAGAAGAATGTGTTAAAATAGAATTAATGGATTAAATAATTCATTTAATTCAAGACTCGATATTTGAAGAAGAATAATTAAATAAATAAGATTTATTTAATTAAGTGACAAAGGGGATTTAAATGAATAATTAAATAAATTATGAATTTATTTAATTATAGTTGAAATATGATAAAGAGTAAATTAAATAATGATTTATTTAATTTAACAAGAAGAAGGTTAATTAGTAACATAATTAAATAACAAGCGTTTATTTAATTAATCAGATAGAATAAAGAAAAGTGAATTAATTAAATATTTAAGATTATTTAATTAATAGAAGAATTAATAGAAGATGAATAATTAAATAATTGACATTATTTAATCATGACCATGAAGAATAAGAATTATGGAGAATATGGAAGTCGCAGGCTAATAACCAGATTTTGGTGTCTACATTTGCCCCTCTTTGATACAATGTTGTTTAGGCGTTGTGTCAAAGAAAATCAATGAAAATATGCCCCAGTCAAGCTCCGGATTAGAACAGGTGAAGGTATGCCCCCTCGGGAAAATTGACAAATTGTTGAAATGTTCAGAAAAATTGGAAATGCGCCCGATTAGTCCAGTAGATAGGCAGAAATGCAATGCAGTTGACGGAATTGGGTTCAGAAACGGGAGGGACGGGTACGGGATGATAGAAAATGGAAGTTTACACGGCCAGAAGGAATGAAATGCCACCTAAGTCTAGGTATATATTTGAAATTGGGGTGAAAAACTATTCATTTGCACCCACCCAGCTTAGAGATTTGAAAAGTTTGCTCTGACTGTCAGCGAGGATGTCTCCAGTTCCAGCCACCCATCATCGTGCCTACAGGATCAGGATGTTCCAGAGACCAGCCGGCGCAGACCCCCCGGTATGGACCTAAAACTTGTCTTTTGAAAATTTTCTATTTGCGCGTATTTTTAGACATTTATTGCATTTTTTATTATGCGTCGCATTTCATTTTGCACCGCATCTGTATGCGCGAACGACGCATCTGCTTGCGAAAATCCGCATATGCATTTTCACGCCAACCATTTAGGCTAGTTTAGAATAAATAACCGCATGTGTTTTTTGTGTTACGCATTTGATCATTGTGATACGCATTTGAAATTTAGCTACGCATGTGAATTTTATGATACGCATTTGTTTATTCTGATACGCATATGATTGTTTGAAACGCATATGCATATTTGTAGCCGCATTTGCTTCTTTTGATATGCATTTGAGATTATGCAACGCAAATGTTGATTTTAGCACGCATTTGATAATAATTAACCGCATTTGATTAATAATGACGCACTTGTAATTTGTGGACCGCATTTGTATAAAAGCGACGCATGTGTTTAAAAAATGACGCATTTGCAAAATAACGACGCATTTGCATTTTATGCCAAAACATTCATTTTTCACTAGGGTAGATGATTCAGGCTGACATGAGGCATGTTGTTGCAGGTTGTTCTTGACCCTATCTACACACGTGAGTCGAGACCTACGACGTTTCGATTTAGAGACAGCCTACGGCCGGCCGAGCGACGGACTTTATGGCATTTGGGTTTGTTGCACGTGACCGATATGCCCCAGATTAGGGCAAATCGGGGTTTACTGACAGCACTTTGCGAGCGGTGGCACTCTGAGACGTCTTCCTTCCACCTTCCGACTGGAGAGGCTATGGTGACATTGGAGGACGTGTACAGGATTCTGAGATTACCGATTAGAGGGACCCGGGTGGTCTATGATACCCAGAGGGGTATAGCGGAGATGTGCAGATACTACCCCCACGCTGACGTTAGACAGCTAGGGGTGGATGATTATGAGATCAGATGGCGGGTGTTGGCCCAGAGGTATAGACAGTTAGACTGTCTAGTGGCGACACTGATAGGTGGTATTGTACTGCCTGACCGCCGAGGTCATGGATTTCCTGTGGGATGGGGTGAGATGCTAGTAGGCATGCTAGAGCGCCGAGTTGTATATGCTTGGGGTTCGTGTGTGCTGGGGATGCTATACTTCCACCTTCATGACATTGCTTATAGAGAGGCACAGTCGATGAGCTGCGGCACCACGCTCTTGATGGTATGGGCGTGGGAACATATTGCTATCTTTAGACCACCGGTGACAGTAGACCTAGCTCGGGGAGCGCCCTACGCCTTTCGGTATGCAGGAGCTACCACTCAGCACCACATTGGAGACACGGGCTACTATAGACATGCTATAGACCTGATGCAGGAGTTTACATGGAGACCATACCTAGACTGTGAGGTGTGGTCAGATGAGGGCGAGCATTTGCCATATTGTCGACAGACACAGTATTTAGTGGGACAGATAGTGTCCCATATGCACATCATAGAGCGGCAGTTGCCAGACCAGGTTTTGAGACAGTATGGAGAGGTACAGGATGTACCTCGAGGGAGAGCAGAGTTTGCTCAATCCTCACGAGAGGTCCTATTGTGGGGGCCAGAGATTCCAGTTGCCACTGCAGAGGCAGATATTAATGGGTTACAGGCACAGGCATGGGGATGGAGGGGTGGACCAGCAGATCCAAGGATGACTCCAACCTATGATCAGTGGTGGGCACTACACAAGCCGACTCCCTTGACAAATCCAGGGCAGCCAGCACCAGTAGAGCGGCGTGTTAGAGGTCCCAGAGGCAGACGGGGCAGAGGAGGTGGTCGAGGAGGCAGAGGAGGCCGAGGTGATGGTAGGGATGATAGCAGAGGTGGCCAACATGGAGGCAGGAGAGGGAGGCGTGGTCGACGGGGACGAGGAGCAGCCTTGTCACCGATCCGAGAGGAGAGGGGAGGAGAGGAGGATGTGGCCATGCTAGATGTGGCCAGGGGTGGTGAGGAGGAGGAGCAGCTAGCTGAGGCAGTTATCCCAAACATCCCTGACATACCAGCAGAGGCAGAGGCAGGTGCCGAGGAGGTAGTTGCAGAGGAGGCCGTTGGAGAGGAGGCAGAGGTAGATGCCCTTGGATTGTTAGGTGCCTACCAGGAGGATGATGAGGAGGAGGATGATCACGAGAGAGAGATCAGGGATCAGATCCTGGAGGAGATGGACGAGGAGGAGGATGGGCGAGACAGGGTCCGCTAGGATGAGACAGAGGCAGAGGCGCCCGACACTGATATATTACGAGCCCAGGTTGCCTCCTTGGAGGAGCAGATGAGGGTGTTGATGGCAGAGAGAGATGCTTACAGGGTGGAGAGAGACAGAGCCTTGTTGGAGAGGGATCAGGCTGTAGCCCGGCGGCAGGAGACTGAGCAAAGATTCACAGAGCTCAGGTCATTATGTATAGGACCATCAGCAGCATTTGCCAGAGAGTTGGTCAGAGCCGGCGAGAGGGAGAGATACTATCGAGACTTGTATGAGGCAGAGGTTCCCTTAGAGAGACGGGCTCCCAGTTTTTCAGCAGCACAGAGCAGCAAGTCTCAGACCAGGACCCACACACGGATAGTGAGCACAGAGGGAGTGGATCAGCCACGCAGAGCAGGGCCATATGATAGACCTCCCACAGCTCCGAGATCAGCAGGTTCCCAGCATCAGTCTCCTACACACTCCCGACATGATGGCAGTGGTAGTTCAGGATAGAGATACAGTTTTGAGGTCCATTTGAGACATTGTATTTTGATCCGATAGCCTGCGGGCTTCCATGTATTTATGATACATTATGACATTGTGATGTGACACATATGAGCGATATGTATATATGATTTTGGCAGCGAATTTATGATATGCATTGTCTATTTATTGATTATGCAGTCTTGATTTATACATGTGGTGTCTATATGATATACCTATGTGATGGATGGTTGTATGTACTTTATGTTGTTTATGCAACTAATGCGATAAATTTGATTCTATGTGACATATGATTCTATATGATGATGAGATGGTATGTGATGTTCTATATATAATGACATGTGATGTATGTATTTACAGTTTATTACTTATGATATGCAATGTTAAATGATGATTATTGTCTATTATGTCATGATGATCTAAATGTGACATATGCCTATATATATATGTATGTTTCTAACATGTATGTTGATGCAGGATGATGTATACCATTTCGTGTCACAGGACTCCGTCATAATGCAAGAAAGAAGAATTGTTAATGCGGAATGGAAGATCGACAAAGAATGAAAAGACAGAAGATAAATGTTAGTGTTAGGAATCTTCGATATTTTACCGTATCACAAAAGGTATTGCACTTTATCATCATTGGGCGGGACTAATACAAATGGAGACAAACACCAAGATATGACATAAATCAAGGTGTGCAAGGTCATCCACTTGTTAAAAACAGATAGTCGCAGACAAGGATTGTCACTAACTCATACTAAGGATACAAGTTGCCCCAGTCTTTTCGTCAGGACAAACCACAGACAGCAAACAAAAGAAAAGACAGGTCATGAGACATCATTGCTCCTCTAAATCCTTCATGGGACATCCTTGAGGAAACTAGTAACATGACTCAAAATCATATTTAAAAGACAATCGACAGATAGCAGTCAAAGAAAATAGAATTCTGATATGTCGTTGCTTCTCTAAATCCTTCATGGGACATCATTGAGAAAGCTAGTAACATGAATCCTAGTCATCAATTCAAGATAAATGATAAGATAAATAAGCCATAAAGTCAATAAGCCAATGAAAATATTTGCCAAAACATGATTTGTTTGTTTGATTTGTTTGATTGATAGAGCCTGATTGCAAGAGATACACATACCGGATAAGACTTTGAGTCTGGTTTCGATGTTATGACTATCTGTATAAGGCATGACAAAGCCTGGTTTCAGAAAGACATGTATCGTATAAGACGTTGAGTCAGATGTCGTTGATGTGATAACCTGTGTAAGGCTGTGTTTGATTGTTTGACCTTGTTGATTATGTAGGAAGGACGCATCCTGAATAAGACATAGGTTGATTGTTTTGATAACATCTGTTTCCAAGAAGGACACATCTTGTAGCAGATGGTTGGTTGATCTGTTTGAATTGTTTTGTTTGGAAATTTGTTTGATATGACTCAGAGACATTGCTGACTTGTTCACCAGAGTAATGCATGACTTGATATGATATACAGACAATTGACTGTGTGTGATAACAAACCCTAAAGGAATGACCTAGTGTGGCCTCGGGGGCTCATCGTGTGATGTGCCTTGCCTACGTTGTACACGCAGAGACCTCGTAGTTCGACTTGACTGCGACCGACAAGACGGACTACAAACAAAAGATGTGTGTGAAAGTGAATGTGACGAACCCTAATGGACTGACCTAGTGTGGCCTCAGGGGCTCATCGTGTGATGTGCCTTGCCTACGTTGTACACGCAGAGACCTCGTAGTTCGACACAACCAATGACCTTGTCATATAGACATATGGATTGACGCATGACTTTATACAGACAAACCTAAATAGACTGACCTAATGCCTCGGGGGCACATCGGCAAATGGCCTTGCCTACGTCCAGTCGCAGAGGCAACGTAGTTCGACAAATGACAAAGACTGACAAGCGCAACTGACTCTGACTCTATTTTTGGAATTTTCAAAATGTTTTGATTTTTTTGTGTTTTCTCAGGTCATTTTGCGATGTTTTTGGATTTTCTTATGGTTTCACGTCTCCAACACAGCCAATGTAAGAACCAATGTGACGCAGGTCAAGTGTCTGCCCCCATTCGAGTATAAGACCAACTGACTATGAATAGGGTAAGGTGGGGGATATGAAATGCTCTCGATGTCAATCGTTCCAAGCTATGGAAAAGACTACCACTTATTATGACGAATATATATAAGTGATGGACATAAAAGGTAAAAGATATATACAGGATAGTGGACTATGTACACGAATGTGGGCTATGTACAGGGAAGTGGACTATGTATAGGGTAGTGGACTATGTACAGGGTAGTGGACTATGTACAGGTAAGTGGGCTATATACAAGATAGATTAGAATAATAGTAGACAAAGGAGCAGAGTTGAGTACACATGGCGCCTGTTTTCCAGGTTTTCACCATGGTACCTATCCAAAGCACCACCGAAGCGGTTTTCACCATTGGATGATTGATTTATCTTTACTATTTTCCATATTAACTAATTTTTTTGGTGTTACCAAGACGCCTGTTTGCCAGGTTTTCCCCTTGATAACGATTTTTTTTTCTTTTTTTTCTTTTTTTTTTTGTATTTTTGCTAAATAAGACAAAGGCTCCCAGAAGCTATGCATAGAACTTCTTCAGATGCATACTATTGATTGGTGAGGACAATGGTTCACCTTCAGGAGTAGAGAGTTGATACGCTCCTGATCCAAAAGCTTCCGTAACAACATAAGGTCCCAACCAATTAGGTTCAAACTTTCCTGGTTTATCTCTTTCTGCTTGATTCTTTGGGTTCTCCATTAAAACCAGGTCACCAATGTCAAAATTTCTGTTTAAAACCCTCCTGTTATAGCTACGACGAAGGCGGTTCTAATATGCTTGGAGATGGTCCAGTGCCTTCTGTCTACGCTCGTCCAGGAATTCTAACTCATGGAGTCTCGACACTCGGTACTCTTCATCGTCAATGTGGCCCTTCAGTGATACCCTTAGGGATGGAATCTCGACCTCAATAGGCAAAATGGCTTTAGATCCAAAGACAAGTGAGTATGGGGTAGCACCAGTGGGAGTACGGATACTTGTACGATAAGCCCATAAGGCAGGGTTAAGCTGTAAATGCCAGTCACGACCAGCATCATTGACAGTCTTCTTGAGGATTCTAATGATGGTCTTGTTAGACGCCTCCGCTTGGCCGTTACCTTGTGGGTAGTATGGAGTAGAGAAGTGATGTTGAATATGAAATTGATCACACAAGTGACGGACTTCTTGGTTCTTAAATGGGCAGCCATTGTCAGTGATTATAGATTGAGGGACACCATACCGACAGATGATATAGTTTAAGATAAATCTAGAAATCTGTGTGCCGGTAATGTATGTCATAGGAATGGCTTCAATCCACTTCGTAAAGTACTCAGTGGCAGTGATAATGAACTTGTGTCCATTAGATGAGGTGGGGTGGATCTTACCTATGAGGTCGAGTCCCCATTGAGCAAAAGGCCATGGTGACGTGATAGGACGGAGCTCCTGTGCTGGGGCATGTATCAAATCTCCATGAACTTGGCATTGGCGACATTTTGTTACAAAGACATATGAGTCTTTTTCCATAGTAGGCCAATAATAACCCAGTCTCATAATTTTTTTAGCTAAGGTAGGACCGCTAGAATGGGAACCACATATACCCTCATGCACCCCACGCAAGGTTGCTTGTGCTTCAGTAGAATCAAGACATCTCAGTAGGGTATTATCTAAAGCGCGTCTATATAGGGTGTCTCCGACGATGGTATATTTGGCTGACTTGCGAAGGAATGTCCTACGTTGGTTATTGGATAGGCCAATGGGGATGACTTCGGCATGAAGGTAATCATAGATTTCTTTGTACCATGGGGAATCAGGACCAACAATGTCACACACCATTTCAGAATCTGGGATATCGTAGGCGGGGACCAAAAGCTGTTCGACCAAGAACTCAAACTTAGGCACGTTATTAGGAATGTCAAGGAGTGAGGCAATTGTAGCCATAGCGTCTGCTGCTTTGTTTAAAACTTGAGGTATCTGATGAAACTTGACTTTTTCAAAGTACTCTTTAAAACTATCAGCCATGCGCTTGTACGGAGCAAGCTTTTCATCCTTAGTCTCATAATCATCATTTACCTGTCTTATTACTAGTTGAGAATCACCATATACCTGTAGGTTCTTGATTTTCCACTTGACTGCCATGCGTAAACCTGTCACTAAAGCTTCATATTCCGCCATGTTGTTAGTGCATGGAAATGCAATCCTGAATGATTTAGGGATGGAATCACCCTGTGGTGTGATAAACAATATCCCAGCCCTGAACCATGATTTGTATGTGAGCCATCAAAGTACAGTTTCCATGTTATGTTTGTGTCAAATGTGAATATGAACTCATCAGGAAAGTCTGCCACTAATGGGTGATCTGCCTGTATGGGTGCATCAGCTAACTGATCAGCAATGACCTGTCCTTTAATAGCCTTTCTCTCTACATACTGTATATCATACTCACTAAGTATCATAACCCACTTGGCCAGTCGTCCTGTTAATGCTGCATTACTAAGAAGATATTTCAGAGGATCTATTTTAGCAATCAACATTGTTTGATGGTTTATCATGTAGTGTCGCAGCTTTTGGGTAGCAAATACTACTGCAAGACAGGCACGTTCAATGTTACTATAGTTGAGCTCATAACCAACCAAAGTCCGACTGATATAATAGACTGCCCTTTCATGACCTTCATCGTCATTCTGTGCAAGCAATGCTCCGAGTGATGAATGGGTTGCTGTGATATAAAGAATCAACGGCCTTCCTTCAATAGGTGGCATTAAGACAGGTGGTGTAAGTAAATATTCTTTAATCAGTTGAAAAGCCTCTTCACACCTAGGTGTCCATGCAAAGGGTACTCCTTTCTTAAGTAGATGTTGAAAAGGATGTGTCTTGTCTGCTAGCTGCACTATAAATCTTCTGATAGATTGCAACCTTCCCTGTAATGTCCTTAGTTGACTGAGATTGTTGGGTGGTGGCATGTCCATAATTGCTTTTACCTTAGCTGGATCTACTTCAATGCCTCGTCTAGAAATGATATAACCTAACAGCTTTCCTGACTTGACTCCAAACACACATTTCTTTGGATTGAGTCTCACATTATACGTCTCTAGCCTCTGAAATACCTTGTCTAAAACCTGTAAATGTTGTGCCCTTGTCTTGGATTTTACAATAAGGTCATCGACATAATCCTCCATACAAGTGTGTACTAAATCATGAAAGATAGTGGTCATGGCACGTTGATAGGTTGCTCCTGCATTCTTGAGTCCGAAGGGCATAACATTCCAGCAATACGTTCCCCAAGGACAAGTGAAGGCTGTCTTAGGTTGATCTTCAGTGGCTATTCTGATCTGGTTATATCCTGAGAATCCATCCATAAGGGACAACATCTCATATCCTGCTGTCATGTCAACTATCATGTCTATATTAGGCAAAGGGAAGTCATCCTTAGGACAAGCTTTGTTGATATCTCTAAAATCAGTGCAGATGCGAATGCCCCCAGCTGGTTTGGTAACTGGTACAAGATTGGAAATCCAATCTGCATAGTCAATAGGTCTGATGAAACCAATGTCTAAGAGTTTCTTGAGTTCCGCCTTGACTAATAAAGCAATTTGTGGATGCATTTTTCTCAACTTCTGCTTTACTGGTTTAGCATCTGGTTGTAAAGGCAAGTGATGTAGAACAAGTTCAGGATCCAACCTAGGCATGTCGGCATATGACCAAGCAAAATTAATCTGTCTTTGTTCAAAGAAGTTGTGGAACTCTGATTTCTCTTGTGTTGTCAGTGACACTGCCAAATAAATCAATCGAGGATTCTCTTTTGTGCCTATGTTGACTTCTACTGATTCTTCCACGAGCATGGGTGACTTTTCCTGTGCAATGGGGAGAATGTTCAAACCTCCATCCTTAGGCGCCTCAGAGAGGTTTTCACCTTCGGATGCGTCCTTTCTTTTTACTTTTTCATGGTCTAGAGGTGCCTTGCGGTTTTCACCTAGAGACTCGTCCTTTTTATCTTGTTTATTCTTTTTCTCATTTTTGGGACTGGAGGGTTGAACAGATTCCCCAAAATATGCTTTATTGTCCAAGTCAATGGTAAAACCAGCTTTATGATCCCCATTAGGTATGCCTTCACGTAATCCCAGGAACTCAGCAATCGCTTCGTCGTTCTCAAAAGTATCTAAAACGGGTGTATCTTGTTGATCCCAATCTATGAGTTGGGGATAAACTAAAGGCATGTCATCGTCGGAGTTATCAAAGTCTAATGGAGTCAAGGTAAAAATTGAATTATTCATGTGGTCACAAAAGTCTTGTACCAAGTCCTTTTTGCTCTTGGGTTTGGGTCTAGGTGGATAAATAGGTGGGCCTAATGCCAAGGTTTGACAATCAGAAAGAGGTGGCTCAGGTTGCCAAGAGGTAGGATCAAGTGATTCCCAATAGTAGTGTTTAAACCACTCCTCTTTTGTCATTTTCTTTGGTGGACAGGAATTTAAAGGATTTGGTGAGGAACTTAACAGCAAGTCAAGTTCTCCAAATAACTTGTCAAGGTCCATGGAAGAAGTAGAGGATAAGGAATCCCACTCATAATCATTAGAGTCAGGCGAGTTAGAATGATTTTGGTCTATTGGTTCGTGAGATGTCTTAATGTCTTCTGAAGCACGTACTTCCTCAAGTAAGGGTAATGGAGTACTAGGAACGCCAATCTGAATCGGTTGAAACCCTAGCCCTACTCCTTTTGGCCACTGAGAAACAAATATTGGTTCAATTCTGCCATCTTGGTTTAAGCCTAAACCACTGTGTCCATCATATCCTTTGCTTTGCATGATTTTGAAACCCTTTCCGTATAGTCTTGTAGGAATATGAGCAAGTAAAAGGGGTTCTTGATTATCTTCCTTATACAGCCAGGAAGTAACATCTTCTGTATCTACAGCCTCTTTGCTTAATTCACCCCATTTAGTGAAAGTTGTTGTGGGGGGAACATGTATAGTGATTATAGACTGTCCCCTACCTGTTGTAGGCAAACCATATGACTTAGGAGGGACCAAGTGGCTAACACAATAGGAAGTCTTCATATAATACTCTCCACAACCCTTGTCTTGGATCTCAACCCTAGGAGTAGTGGGAAGTGAAGGTGCAATAGATGTTCGAGTGAGCGTGGATGGGTCAACATAAGAAGATGGATTAGACGATGAGGCCTCTTGGTTGACTGGCACTTGACATTGAGGGATGTCCTTTAGGTTAGTGCAATACTGAAAAGGATCAGGATCACCATCGATAGTTATTTTGGTGCCATTGTAAGGGAATTTAAGGCACTGATGATATGTGGAAGGGACTGCCTTCATGGCATGAATCCATGGTCTACCTAGCAAAAGGTTATAAGGGAGGGTGAGATCCAAGACCTGGAACTTTGTCTCCATTACCGCAGGACCAATTCTGATAGGAAGTGTTACCACCCCCTTTGATTTTCTTTCTTCATCATCATAAGCCTTAATGACAATACTCTTGGTGGTGTCTACGCATGCTTCTAAAATACCTAATGCCTTAATTAGTTTTAAAGTGCATAGATTTAACCCTGCTCCTCCGTCTACCAAAACTCGTCTAACTTTGGTGTCATCAACAAGGACTTCTAGATGTAAAGGGTCATTGTGGTTTGTCTTATCTGTGGCATAGTCTTGTTCAGAAAATGTGGCATGATGATTATTGGTCAAGTAGCCCACCATCTCCTGGAAACGATTGACATCAAGGTCATTAGGGACCGTGGTGTTCTGTAAAGCCTTATCGAGGATAGACCGATGCTCGGGGGAGATACGCAACAATTCCAAGATTGAAATTTGGGCTGGGGTCTTCCCCAACTGGTCAAGTAGGTTATATTGTAACTTGGAAGGTTGTGATGCTTGCTGTGATGGAGGGCCTTGGATAACAAACTTAGTACGACGAGTATTGACCGCACATTCCGGATTAGCCTTGATAGTAATGGTATTGATGTTGTCCTTGGCGGCGCGAAGGCAATGAATGATTTTGCCACTATCATAGTCATGTTTTATATTCGCATAATTGGCTGACATATTGGTCTTAGTACTCGAACTGGGGACAGTTCCTTTCCCATGGTCATGTAGTGGGTCTGAAAAGACTTGATGATCAGTGTTCGATGTCTTTTGTTTTTGTCCACTAACTTCAATGATTCTCTTGTCAACAAGGTCCTGTATGATGTTCTTCAGTTGTCGACAGTTTTGTAGGTTATGTCCCTTAGTCCTATGATAATCACAAAAAGCGTTGTCATCCCACCAAGTTGGTTTAAACTGTCCTGGATCGTATTGTCTTGGTTCCTGCAGTTGTATGAGGTTGTGTTGTAACAGCTGTTTGAACACCGACTCAATGGGTTCCCCTAAGGGAGTGAACTCACGTTTCTGGAATCTCCTTGGTGGTGGACGTTGAGTGTTTTGGACCATGTTGGGAGGTTGATTGACAGCATTAAGCGTGTTAGCAAAAGTATGAGGTCCTTGTAATGTGAGGAGGGGTCTTGCTTGTAATGTTTTAGCATCCACCACCCCATCATTGGTGACATTTTTGTTGCGAGACCAGAATCTGTTTCTGTCGGTGGGGGCATTTTGTACGACCGTGTTTCGATTGGGTGTTGTCATCTTGAGTTCACCCTTTTCAATGAGATCCTTCTCTATTATCACCCCCTTTTCCACTAGTTCCGAAAAAGATATGCAGCAATGTACCCTTAAGTTACTCCTGAGTTTTGGATGAAGGTTTTCTTGAAACATTGTAACCTTTTGTTTTTCAGGTATCTCGACAGGACATCTACTAGCAATGGTTCTCCATCTCTGGAAGAAAGCAATGAATGTTTCACCTTCGTCTTGTGTGGTGTGGCACAAAGTTGCTATATTTATCTCATGGTCAATGTGGAAGGAGAATTGCTCCACAAATTTCTCGACTAGCTCTCCCCATGATCTAATGCCAGAATCTAGACCCGAAAACCATTCTAGTGCAACCCCTACAAGACTTCGTGGAAATAGCCTCATAAGGTACATGGGGTCGTAAGCAACATCAATGCATATGGTAGAAAATTCCCTGATATGTTCTACTGGATTGCGTTTGCCATTGTACTTAGGAAGATTTGGTATGACATATCCGTGAGGGAAAGGTGTCATGTACAATGATCTATCAAAAGGGAATGGGCATATGTCCTTTGGTGAAAATGATTTCTTAGTTGACACTGACATGTTATCCATTTGCGTTTGTAATGCCTGCATTTGTGTTTGTAGGACGTCAACTTGAGTCAAAGATGTGCTAGAAGGATTATGCGGATCCATATATGTATTCTGAAATCCAAAGTCTCGTGATGGGTTTTGATTGAACGTTGGCATCTGAGGTGGATTTGGATTCGGAATGTTGGTAAATGTATTCTGGTTTGGAATTGACATAGATTGATGTTGTCCTGGATTCTGTGTAAATGGATTCTGAGTACCACTCTGTATAAAGGGATTCTAATTCAGAACCGATGTGAAATAGTTTTGGCTTGGAATCTGGGTAGACGGATTCTGACTACCAATCTGTGAAAAGGGGTTCTGATTCGGAACCGATGTAAATTGGTTTTGACTGCTAGTCCGGAAAGGTGGATTTTGATTGCCATATTGGAAGGAGGGAATGCCCCCTATTTGTGTAATCCTTGGTATAGTACTAGTGACCTGAACACTAGGTATGGCCATCGACTATGGCAAGGTACCTATAATGCTAGCAGTAGGTGTGGTTGTTGATTGCGCACTCGTGACACCGACATAAGATGTATGGGCTGATGTTTTAGGTCTTTTACTCCTGCTAATAGGACCGAAGGGAATAGATGATGAAGCCCCTGTAGTGAAACTAAATCCCGATGTCATTGTAGGTGTACCAAATGGGGACGTATGGACTGTCGTACTCTGTGTAGACGTGCTAGATGGCATAGTCGTGCTGACTTGAGGTATAGTAGTACTAGCAGTCGTGGTATTTGTCCCTTGTGTAGGTTGAGTTTGTAAGGTACTAATATCAAATCCTAGAGGTAAGGTAGCACCTTCAGCTAGCAATTTTCCTAAGAACCGTTGACGATCGTTTGCTAGGTACTCATCTACAAAAGAGGCAAACTCAGGGTCTTGTGCGGCAGCCTCTATGTCTTCTGTTGTAACATGTCCTTGAGTGTTTCTAGTGGTAAATTTGTCTAATAGAGTCTTATGAGGTCTTGAAGAAAATGGGTTGATGAACTCGCTTGGGTTCGACATGTTTTCTCTCTCTCTTCTCTTAGACCTAGTTTCAACCATGTAAGACAAGCTCAATATGCGGGAAATGCAAAACTATATCTAGAAACTGTATGACTCTATTCTATGTTTTTGGGGTTTTCTTATGCAAAATAAGGGATGTCCTATGATGATACTAGTCTAGACTCTAAGGGTGCAAGAAGTCTAAATGAGACCCTAAAATGATCAATTCTATAAACTCAAGGTGGAAGGACCAACTACCTAAAGTCAAACCAAAGTGTCAATTTAGTTAAGTCAAGGAACCAATGTAGGACGAAGATCAAAGACAAGTTGAGTTTCCTAACTAGACTGATGAGCTAGGATGACTCTCTGTAGGACAAAGTATATGATGATAAGACTAGGTTCAATGACAGATTTCGTTGACACTATGACCTTTCTAGAGTATAGATGGTAGACTACTCCTAAAGTTTGTAAAAGTGACCTCTCTAAAAGTCTAATGCAAAATGATATGTACCCTATGATGAAGCTAAACTCTAACTGAAGACAACTATGGTAATGACTAAATGAACCTAAAGGATGCAAAATTGAGCAAATCGTTTCAGGTTTCTATTTTCGAAGACTGTTTGTATGAAGACCACTGAAACTGGTATAACCCTGCTAACTGGACAGTGACAGTGAATTTTGGTTTTTCTGGTACTCAGACAGATGCGTTTCAAATTTAACAGTTGTGGTTCAAACTGACAGATGTGACTCAAAATTACCAGATGTGACTCAAGCTGACAGATGCGACTCAGAATATAACGCATGCGGTGTTTCCAAAACAGATGCAACTCACACTGACAGATGCGATTCAGATATTACAGATGCGGCTCAAAACAACCAGATGCGACCTATATAAATCAGATGCGAGCCAAACTGACAGATGCGACTCAAAAATTATAGATGCGACGCAAAACTTACAGATGCGACTCTAAAAATCAGATGCGTATTTCTTGTGAACAATTGCGACTCTCTGTGAATTTTCAGTGACATAAAATTTAAACTGACCCAGTTTTCTATGATCAAATTCTGACAATCAAAGACAATCGTAAGACAAAGTGTTTTCAGTTTCAATTTTGGACTCCAAGAACGTTTAAAGTGATAACAGACAAGTACATCCTAATAGGCCAAAGGCCTAGGGTTTGTATACTTGGTATAGCCCACCAGTTATACCCCGGATTGGTGATGAACACCTTTCCTTCTCGAGAGTGGATAGCTTAGGAATTTGGTGGCATTGGCTCCTCCACGCTCATTAACGCTCTTCGAGCACACCAATTCTGACCATTGCAATGACATCCAAGAACCGCCATCTCAACTCAAGGGGATCAGTAGTGAGTAATCTTCGGGCATGATACTGTACCCTGCACTAATACCAAGCAACGGCCACAAATAGGTTGGTCTCTACAACAAAGGGTATTTAATTCGGGCATTCCGTTCGTGGGGTGTGATCCATATGGCGCGAGTCCCCTTCCGGATCCATCTCGTCAGAACCACACTCGTGATTCTTGGGGTTTCCCCAAGAACCCACTTTTGTATACCGGCTGGAAGTCCCTGTTCGTATACTCTGCCTCGAGCTCATTCGGGTGAGTACTTTTCCCACCGTATCGTGCCCAGTTCTAGAGTTGGTAATCACACCCGTGATCACACAGATGCTAAAGGAGAGGATACTGGCTATACCAAATCGTATGGGTAATCCACTTGTGCTTTCGCACCAAACACAGTAGACACTTGTTAATTTTAACCAAATGAAAGATTTGCTATGCTACCAAACAATCTGTTTCAAAATTTAACTAGGGTCTTTGACAAGCGTCCTGCAGAAGATATCATTAGTAATTTTCAATTTTGTCTTCGTCAATCGTCCTGCAAAAGCTTGTTAACTCCAAATGGCCACACGCTGAAAATCAAATATCAGTAACACGAAAATCAATTGAAAATTTTAGATTGCCGAAAGCAGAAATAAAATTTTACCATTCAATTGCGTCGTTTTGTTACCAGTCAGATGCGTCGTTTTATTTTTCAGTTGCGGCTCGGGATATCACTTGTGATTCAAGAATTTCCAGATGTGTCGTTTCTCTGTCAGATGCGGTTCATAAACTCAATCGCGATTCAAAAACTTCACGTGCGGTTCCGGAAAATCAATTGCGGTGCACAAACTTCACATGCGGTTCGGAAAATCAGTTGCGATGCAGAAACTTCACATGTGTCGTTCCGTACGAAAAATCTACAAAATCGAAAGTTAAAAGATCTACGGATTCGCGAAGATGGTGTCTTCACGTCGGGTTCACCAAAATGTAACATCTGAAATAAGAGCTTTGCACAATAGACACACCAGAATCAAGATTAGAAGCACACATGCAATACAATACTAAATCTAACATGCAAATTCATACGTTAAGCAAAAAAGAACATGGGAAGTCAAAAATGTAATTAAAAACTAGAACAATCTCACCAATCTTCAAACGTATTTCCATGAATTATCTCGATTTCCCTTCTCCATTTCGCTTATGTGGTATAATTGCCCTCAGATTTTCAAGTAATTCGTGCAAGTATAGCCTAAGATAGTGATTAGCAAAATATCGAAGATTCAAGACAAAAGTGCTCTCAAAAGTTACCAAAATTCGCGAGAGAGATTGGAATGAAGAATGACAAATCAATTTATAGAAAATTGATTATTCGAACGACAGGCCAAGATTGAAAGATCAACAGATGGTTGAGATTGACTGATTAGGCATGCATTCAGATAACTGATAGAATTAACACGAGTGATTCGAATTAGAAATAGAATTAAAGATTAAATAAATGATTTAATCTTCAGTTCGGCATTCGAAAACATAAGAAATATCTTTGCATGACAAAGATAAAGATTGATTAAAGAAACTCTCTGTTCAAATGCACGCACAACAATTAATCAATTAAATAAGAATATTTAATTAATCCGCATGTACACGCAATTGAGTTAGAAGTGGACGATTGCATGATTAGACGAAGAGATTACTCGAAGACGCCACTCAGACAATAAATCAATAGTTAACTGAATGATTAAAATAGATGTCGAGTTGAGTAAAAGTGAATACTTAGATAATTCACATAATTATCTAAAATATAGAAGAATGTGTTAAAATAGAATTAATGAATTAAATAATTCATTTAATTCAAGACTGATATTTGAAGAATTAAATAAATAAGATTTATTTAATTAAGGACAAAGGATTTAATGAATAATTAACAAATTATGAATTTATTTAATTATAGTTGAAATATGATAAAGAGTAAATTAAATAATGATTTATTTAATTCAACAAGAAGAAGGTTAATTAGTAACATAATTAAATAACAAGCTGCCATTTAATTAATCGATAGAATAAAGAAAAGTGAATTAATTAAATATTTAAGATTATTTAATTAATAGAAGAATTAATAGAAGATGAATAATTAAATAATTGACATTATTTAATCATGACCATGAAGAATAAGAATTATGCAGAATATGGAAGTCGCAGGCTAATAACCAGATTTTGGTGTCTACAGAAAATATGATAAAGATAAATTAAATAAGAATTTATTTAATTTAAGAAGGAGAATAAAGTTAATTAGTGACATAATTAAATAAAGAACATTTATTTAATTAATCATGATTTGAATAAAGACAATAAGAATTAATTAAATAATTAAGTTTATTTAATTAATAGAAGAATAAGTGTTAGAGTGAATTAATTAAATAATTAAAAGTTATTTAATTAATAGATGAGAAAGGACTTTAGAAAGTAATTAAATAATTAGTATTATTTAATCACGACCATGAAAATATGAATAATGAAGAAATTGAAGTCATAGGCTTAGACCAAATTTCAGTGTCTACATTTTGCCCCTGTTTAATACAATGCAGTTTATCGCATTGTGTCAGAGAAAAAGATATGCCCGAGTAAAAGTAGGATGATGAAAGATGATGAGGAGGTAGTGGTATGCACCCTTGAGAGGACAGGAAGGTTCAAAGAACATGAGTGTGCTCTCAAAATTGATGAGAGAACTAGAAGATGAAGGACAAAAGGATAGAGGAAAATAGATAAGGGTGGTGAAGATACAGAAAAGAAGAAATGTTAGTGTGAAAAGGAGATGAATAATAAAAGACATGGTTGTTAGTATTAGCAATCTTCTATGTTTCACCATATCACAAAAGGCTTTGCACTTTATCATCATTGGGTGGTAACTAATCTAAATAAAGATAAACACTATGATATGACATAGATAAAGGTGTGCAAGGTCATCCACTTGCTAACAACAGACAGTCACAGACAAGGATTGTCTTAACTCATACTAAAGAAATATTTTCCCCAGTCTCTTTGTCCGGACAAACCATAGACAACAAACAAAATAAAAGATGGGTCATGAGAGGTCATCACTCCTCTAAATCCCTCATGGGACATCCTTGAGAAAACTAGTAACATGACACAAAATCAAATTGAAAAGACAGTCGACAAACAATAGTCAAAGAAAATAGAATTCTGATACATCGTTGCTTCTCTAAATCCTTCATGGGACATCCTTGAGAAAGCTAGTAACATCATTCCAACCATAAAATGAAAAGACATTCAATAGACAACAGTCAAAGAAAATAGAATTATGATACATCGTTGCTTCTCTAAATCCTTCATGGGACATCCTTGAGAAAGCTAGTAACATAATTCCCATCATAAAGTCAAATGAAATGATAAGATAAATAAGCCATCAAGTCAAAAGCCAATAAAACATTTTCCAAAACTTGATCTGTTTGTTTGATTGTTTTGATTGATTGATAACGACTATTGATGGGTGTTGACAATGGTTCTCCTTTAGGAGTAGAGAGTTGATATGCTCCTGATCCAAAGGATTTTGTGACAATGTAGGGTCCTTACCAATTAGGTTCAAATTTTCCTAGTTTCTCTCTTTCAACTTGATTCTTGGAGTTCTCCATTAAGACTAGATCACCAATGTCAAGTTTCTATTCAATACTTTCCTATTGTAACTACGATGAAGATTATTTTGGTATGCTTGGAGATGATCTAATGCCTTTTGTCTTCGTTCATCTAGGAATTCTAGCTCATGTAGTCTTGAAACTCGGTACTCTTCATCATCAATGTGCCCTTTCAAGGATACCCTTAGGGAAGGAATCTCGACCTCAATAGGTAGGATAGCTTCAGAACCAAATACTAAGGAATATGGAGTGGCGCTAGTGGGAGTATAGATACTTGTGCGATAATCCCATAAGGCAAGACTAAGCTATAAATTCCAATCGTGACCAGCATCATTGACAGTCTTTTGAGGATTCTAATGATAGTTTTGTTAGATGCCTCTACTTGGCCATTACCTTGTGGGTAATATGGGGTGGAAAAATGATTTGGATATGAAACTCTTCACGGAGATGATGGACTTCTTGGTTCTTGAATGGACGACAATTATTTGTGATTATGGACTGAGGGACACCATACCGACAAATGATATAGTTCAGGATAAACTTAGAGATTTGTGTGCCTGTGATGTAGGTCATGGGAATAGCTTCAATCCACTTGGTGAATTACTTGATCGCAGTGATAATGAACTTATGGCCATTGGATGATGTGGGGTGTATCTTACCTATGAGGTCAGGTTCCCATTGGGCAAAGGGCCATGGTGACATTATGGGACAAAGCTCCTGTGTTGGTACATGTATGAATTCTTCGTGTACCTAACATTGGTGACATTTCTTGACAAAGATATATGATTCATTTTCCATAGTAGGCCAATAGTAACCCAGTCTCATATTCTTTTTAGCTAAGGTAGGACTACTAGAATGGGATCCACATATACCCTCATACACCCCACACAAGGTTGTTTGTGTGTCGTCCGTATCAAGACATCTTAGTAGGGTATTATCTAAGATGTGTCTATAAAGGGTATCTTTGAAAATGGTGTATTTGGCTGACTTGTGGAGGAATGTCCTACGTTGGTTATTAGAAAGGTTAGGGGGTATGATTTTGGCATGGAGGTAGTCATAGATATCTTTATACCATGGGGAATTGGGACCAACAATATCACACACCATCTCTAAATTTGAGATGTCATAGGTAGAGACCAAAAGTTGTTCTACCAAAAACTCGAATTGTTGCACATTGCTTGGTATGTCAAGGAGTGAAGCAATAGTAGCCATGGTGTTTGCTGCCCTATTTAGAACACAAAGTATTTGATGAAATTCAACCTTGTAAAATTACTCCTTGAAACTATCTGCCATGTGTTTGTAGGGAGCAAGCTTCTCATCCTTAGTTTCATAGTCATCATTTACCTATTGGATTACCAGTTGAGTATCACCATGAACTTGTAGGTTCTTGATTTTCCATTTGACTATCATGCCTAATCCTATCACAAGAGCTTCGTATTATGCTATGTTGTTGGTACATGGAAATGAAATCCTAAATGATTTAGGGATAGAATCACCCTATGGTGTGATAAATAGGATACCAGCCCCTAAGCCATGATTTGTATGAGAGCCATCAAAGTATAGTTTCCATTTTGTTTTTGTGTCAATAATGAATATGAACTCATCAAGAAAATCTACAACTAAAGGATGTTCTGCTTATATCGGCGCATTAGCTAACTAATCAGCAATGAATTGTCCTTTGATAGCTTTTCTCTCTACATACAAGATGTCATATTCACTAAGTATCATTACCCATTTGGCCAGTCGCCCTGTTAATGTTGCTTTGCTTAGAAAATATTTCAGAGGATCTATCTTGGCAATCAACATTGTCTGATGGTTTAGCATATAGTGCCTTAGTTTTTGAGTAGAAAATACTACCGCAAGACAAGCACATTCAATGGTACTGTAGTTGAGCTCATAACTTACCAAAGTTTGACTAATATAGTATATTTCCCTTTCATAACCTTCATCGTCATTTTGTGCAAGCAATTCTCCTAGTGATGAATGGGTTGCTAAAATATAGAGAATTAATGGTCGTCCCTCAACAGGTAGCATTAAGATTGGTGGAGTAAGTAGATATTCTTTGATCAGTTGAAAAGCCTCTTGGCACCTAACTGTCCATGCAAAGGGTACCCCTTTCTTAAGTAAATGTTGAAAGGGATGTGCCTTATCTACCAACTGCACTCTCCCTTGTAATGTCCTTAGCTGACTGAGATTAGTTGGTGGAGGCATGTCTATGATTGCTTTTACCTTGGCCAGATCCACTTCAATGCCCCTTCTAGAAATGATGTAGCCTAAAAGCTTTCCTGATTTCACTCCAAACACACATTTTTTGGGATTTAGTCTCACTTTATACTTTTCTAGCCTTTGAAATATCTTTTCTAAAACCTGTAAATTATCTCCCCTTATATTTTATTTATCAATAAGGTCATCGACATAATCCTCCATAAGAGTGTGTACAAGGTCATGAAAAATAGTGGTCATGGCACACTGATAGGTTGCTCCAGCGTTCTTGAGTCCGAAGGGCATAACATTCCAGCAATACTTTCCCCAAGGACATGTGAAAGTTGTTTTAGGTTGGTCTTTAGTTGCAATTCTAATCTGATTATACCCTAAAAATCCATCCATAAGGGACAACATCTCATATCCTACCATCATGTCTTCTATCATGTCAATGTTGCGCAGAGGGAAGTCATCCTTAGGGAAAGCCTTATTGATATCTCTGAAATCAGTGTAGATGCAGAAGCCCCTTGTTGGTTTATTGATTGGTACAAGATTGGAAATCTAATTTGCATAGTCGATTTCTCTAATGAAACCAACGTCTAATAGTTTCTTGAGTTCTGCCTTGACTAGTAAAGCAATCTGTGGGTGCATTTTCCTCAATTTTTGTTTCACTGGTTTTACACTTGGTTGTAAGGGCAAGTGATGTAGAACAAGTTCAAGATCCAACCCAAGCATGTCTTCATATGACCAAGAAAAATTAATCTGTCTCTATGTGAAGAAGTTGCAAAATTTTGGCTGGTCTTCTTTGGTCAATGATATTGCAAAATAAACCAGTCGAGGATTCTCTTCTATACCTATGTTGACTTCCATTGATTCTTTGACTAACATGTCTGAATTTTCCTATGCAATAGGGAGAATGTTCAAACCTCCATCCTTAGGTGCCTTAGAGAGGTTTTCTCCTTCAGATGCATCCTTATTTTTTGCTTTTTCATTGTCTAAAGGCACCTTTCAGTTTTCACCTAGAGACTCATAATTTTTATTATTTTTTATTATTTTTCTTATTTTTGTGACTGGAGGGTTGAACAAATTCCCCAAAATATGCTTTATTCTCCAATTCAATGGTAAATCCAACCTTGTGATCACCACTAGGTATGCCTTCTCTTAGTCCCAGGAACTTAGTAATCGCTTCGTTGTTCTCAAAAATGTCTAAAATGGGTGTGTCTTGTTGGTCCCAATCAATGAGTTGGGGATAAACTAAGGGAATGTCATCATCAGGGTTGTCAAAGTTCAAAGGAGTCAAGGTAAGGACTGAGTTGTTCATATAGTCACAAAGGTTTTGTACCAAGTCCTCTTTTCCCTTTTGCTTAGATCTAGGTGGATTCTAAGGTGGACCTAATGCCAAGGTTTGGTTATCTAAAATGGATTTATTAGGTTTCCAAGAGGTAGGATCAAGAGATTCCCAATAGTAATGTTTAAACCATTCCTCTTTTTTCATATTCTTTGGTGGATAGGAATTCAATGGATTTGGTGAGGATTTCAACATTAAGTCAAGTTCTCCATTTTTCAAGGTCCATGGAAGAGGTGGAGGATAGGGAATCTCACTCATATTCATTAGAGTCTAGGGAATCACAATAGTTTTGGTCAGATGGCTCGTGAGATGTCTCGATAATTTCAAAAGAAATTACTTCCTCGAGTAAAGGTGATGTGGTACTAGGAACGCCAATCTAAATCTATTGAAACCCAAGCCCTAAGCCTTTCAACCACTTAGAAACAATGATTGGTTCAATCCTCCCATCTTGATGTAAGCCTAAACCACTATGTCTATTATATCCCTTGCTCTGCATGATTGTGAAGCCTTTGACATATTGATCTGTACGAATGTGAGCAAGTGAGGGAGGTTCTTCAGAATCTTCTTTATACAACCAGGAGGTGACATCTTCTGCGTGTATGGCTTATTTTCTTAATTCTCCCCATTTTGCAAAGGTTGTTGAGGGAGGGATGTGTATAGTGACCACTGACTATCTCCTATCTATTGTAGGTAAACGGTATGATTTAGGAGGAATCAAATGGCTAATACAATAAGATGTCTTCATGTGATATTCTCCACAACCCTTGTCTTGGATCTCGACACTAGGAGTGGAAGGTAATAATGATGGAGAGGATGTTTTAGTGAGAGTGGATGGATTGACATAATGAGATGAATTGGACGATGAGGCTTCCTGATTTACAAGCACTTGACGTTGAGGCATCTCTCGTAGATTGGTGCAATATTAGAATGGATCTGGGTCACCATCTATTGTAATCTCAGTGCCATTGTAAGGGAATTTTAGACATTGATCATATGTGGAAGGGACTGCCTTCATGGCATGAATCCATGGTCTACCTAGCAGAAGGTTGTAGGGAAGGGTGAGGTCCAAGACTTAGAATTTTGTCTCCATAACTGCAGGACCAATTCCAATAGGAAGTGTGACCATCCCCTTTGATTTTCATTCCTCATTGTCATAAGCCTTAATGACAATGCTTTTGGTTGTGTCCACATGCTTCTAAGAAACCTAATGCTTTAATCAATTTTAAAGTGCAAAGATTTAACCCTGCTCCTCTATCTACCAGAACTCGTCTAACTTTGGTTTTGTCAATAAGGATTTCAAGATGTAAAGGGTCATTATGATTTGTCTTCTCAGTTGCATAGTCTTGTTTGGAGAATGTGGCATGATGATTATTGGTCAAGTAACCTAACATTTCCTCAAAATGATTGACATCGAGATCATTAGGGATAGTGGTGCTTTGTAAAGCTTTGTCTAAAATGGGTCGATGTTCAAGGGAGATACGTAATAGTTCCAAGATGGAAATTTGGGTTGAGGTCTTCCCCAACTGATCAAGTAAGTTATATTGATGCTTGGAAGTCTGTGCTGGTTATTGTGAAGGAGGTCATTGGATGGTGATTTTGGTTCACCGAGTGTTAACAACGCACTCGAGAGTTTTCTTTATGGTAATTGTATTGACATTCTCATCAGCAGCTCAAAGATGATTTATGATTGGGCCACTATAATCATGCTTGATATTAGCATAGTTGGCTGACGTGTTGGTCTTATTACTCGAACTAGGGACATTTCCTTTCTCGTGGTCGTGTAATGGATCCAAAAAGACCTTGTGATCAATGTTCTTAGATGTAAGTTTTTGTCCACTGACTTCAATAGTTCTATTGTTGACAAAGTCCTGTATGATGTTTTTCAATTAATGACAATTTTGTAGGTTATGTCCTTTGGTCTAATAGAAATCACAAAGGGCATTATCATCCCACCAAAATGGTTTGAATTTCCCTGGATCGTATTGTCTTGGCTCTTGAAGTTGTATAAGATTATGTTGTAATAGTTGCTTGAAGAC
>VDFB02343322.1:28145-78896 GCA_007258455.2 Sequoia sempervirens | reverse complement strand
AGGTATTGAAGAAATTCTTGGGTAAGTTTGTGATCGTGTATTTGGATGACAACTTGATTTTTAGTAAGAGTAGGGAAGAACATTTGTTGCATGTAAGAAATTTTTTGTAGAGGTTGAGAGAAGAGCGGTTGCTGATAAACATTAAGAAGTGTAGTTTCATGAAGGAGGAGTTGGTATATCTAGGATTTTTGAAATTTGTGGATGGATTGAAGATGGATCCTGAGAAGATAAGAGCAATTTTTGAGTGGCCTACACCAGATAGCATTCGAGAGGTGAGATCATTTCATGGATTGGCTAGTTTCTATCGAAAATTTATTAGGAATTTTAGTTCTATTTGTAGTCCTATGAAAGAAACAATGAGGGGAGACAAGAAGGATTTTAAGTGGACATCTAGAGCAGACTGTAGTTTTGAATTGTTGATGTATACACCTAAAAATGGTCACATCTCGATAGTCTGGTAATTAATTAAATATTTTTAATATTTAATTAAATCTCTGAATTCAATCTACGTATAAATAAATCTAAATAATTTATTTATATTATTCGTTATTTCATTTCGATTAAATAAATAAGTTTATTTAATCACTTTTCTTATCCATTTCTTAATTAATTAAATAAACATTATGATTTATTTATATTAATTATCATATATAATCTTTACTTGAATATTTTATTCAAATAAAGATTAAATATTCTTCTCTTCTAAAAATCCTCTAAATTCCATTCACAATTAAATATTCCAAATATTTAATTAATTCTTCTAAATTCCATTCACAATTAAATATTCCAAATATTTAATTAATTCTTCTAAAGTATATTCCCAATTAAATATCCCAAACATTTAATTGAGTCTTCTATAGTCCTAAAATCAAATATTTCAAAAATGTTTTAAATCCCCCAACCCACATAACACATAAAATTAAATAAATTTATTTATTTAATTTGGATTATCTGCAACAACCGTGAAACAACTTCAAAACAGAAAATCAATAAATTTCTCTGTTTTTGAGCAAAGTTGTTCTCGTGGGTTGAAGACAAACCTCCATTCTTCTTTCCAACCTCCCAAAATCTTCCATCTTCCCCTCAACCTCTCCATATCCCACCATTTAAATTTACCAGACAATCTCATAGCCATTGATCTTTTCCAGCCAGGCTCTTGCCTGTAAAAATCTATAAAAAGGACTGTCGGGTCTTTGAAAAAAAAGAGGCTTGCATACAGGAAAACTATAGTCAATCAGCCTTCCAGCATCCATAGCCTCCTAGAATCATAGCATAGCATAGCTTAGCATATTAACAATCCATATCATGGCCTATCATCCTCATATCATAGCTTTAATAGCATTCATAATCCATAGCCCCTGTGCATAATCTACAGCCCCTGTGCATATCCACAAACCAACATTTCACTCCACCAGCATATAGGATAGAGAAGTATTCTCTCTCTTTGCATACTCGTTCTGCAGGTTGCCATTCTGAGAAGCTTTGCTTATACAATCTCAGAGCAGCAGCTTCAAGCAAATCACTGGAGATAGAGGACAATGGAACAATTATGAAGAAGCTCTATTTGATTTCTTTGATTTCATTCTATTTAGCTTTCTTTAGTTTAATGTTGCATTGGTGTGTTTTTGTCATATCATTTTGATACTAACATTTCCCACACACATTTTTGGCACCCACTGTGGGGCATCTGCCCCAATTTTTAACATCTTTGTGCATATTTTTTTGACAGGTTACGGTTGGAAGAGCGTATTAGTGCATCAAACACGCTTCAACACACACCTAGTTTAGCACTCTTTAACTCTGTTTTAGCGCTCATTTCAGGTTCTTTAGCGCCCATGGAGGATTCTCTAGCACTCTTTTCATATTCCAAAGTGCATTTCAATGATTCTGTAGCGCTATTTAATGATTATGTAGTGCCCTTTAATTATTCTGTAGTGCCCTTTAATGATTATGTAGCGCTATTTTCAGTTTCCTTAGAGCATTTCTGTTTTAGCGCTCTTGATGTCTGTTTTAGTGCATTTTTCTATTTTAGCATAGAATTTGTAAGTATGCAACTGTAATCTGTAACTTGAGTAAGATTTGACTGGATCCGACGAGACCGCGGCTAGTATGAGCTTTAAAGAAAAAAATGAACCAATCCTAGGATAGTCACTTAATTAAAAATAAATAAAAAAAATCAAGCAATCCTAGAATAGTCACCTCATTTTCTATTTTGGACTAAAAAGAACTCCATGTCTTTGTGAAGCAATATCTTCACCTAGCATAGAAAACTGTTTATTTGGGATTAAAATTGAACTCTTGCTTGCTATGATTAAATGATGATAGGCCTATGCTCTCCCCTTAACTGGGTGATCAAAATGCCAGACTCATCTATTTTATTTCATGCAATTTTAAGCTTTGTTAAAACCTTATAGAAGGCCTACAGTAGTGGGAAAAGGTACTCACCCTACGGGAACGACCTAAGTGGGAACAAATAAAGCTAAGTTTTCCAACCCACTTTAATCAAATGCAGATGGTTGATGAAAATCCCATTCAACGGTAGTGTGCATTGATAACCATCCCCAAAGCCTTTGTTCTAAAGGTTGGGAGGTCTCTTGAGGGAGTCTATCATTTTTCGCATTGAACGGAAACCCATATTACGAACTTTAGAACTAGTGGCTAACTTGTCAGTTTCCGAACATCTTAATTCTCACAGTGCAAGGGGAGGGAATAATCTGCCCCTAGGATACTCACCATATAACTACCATAGACCCTGACCATTGACTATTTCTCTTTGGTTAAGACTTGGAAAAGGAAAAAACACGGGCACCCTTTAGGGGGTGACAAGGCTGTGTGAGCTGACGTAGTTTTAAGATGTGGGCTATGAAATTATTGGTGACCTTTTGACCATAAGAGTGAGTCTGTTTACTTTATTTTATCATTGGTTTTTGAAACAACTATTCTACAACTTGCTTGATGTGTTTTCAAAACATTAATTTAGTAAATATCATCCAAAACTCACAATTACATTGATTACTCTCATGTTAAGAGATTGGAAATCCACAACCTTTGTTAAGAAATCCATTCTCAAATGAATCAAAAAGCCAAAGAAACCACTTAACTACAAGAAACTATTGAAGAAAAGACGATTCTTGTACCAAAGTCGAAAGGTTTAACTTAAACATAGAACCTTTATCCATCGATATCATGACTGTGTTAGAGGTTTCACTGATGATTATGCTGTAGAACCATTATACTCACGAGCTTTCTTTCAAAGAAGATCCCTTTCTCAAAGGCACAACCACAGTCAGCGTATTCATTCTTCTTATATTCCCCAACCTGCAATTGAATATTCTACTCGTCTGAATCGATTTCTGCAATAGGGAACTCAATCACATTAGGGATTTATCACAAATCCATCTTTCTACGAAGCTACGATCAAACTTAATAAAGTGAAAAATCATTTTTTCTTGATCTTTTGCTTAAATTCCCGCCAACAGGATTTTCATTCTTTCAATCAGGGAAAACATGAGCTAAAGACTAGAAATCTTTTAAGTCATAGAATCTTCATTCTATCCTGACTTTCATAACCATAAAAAATTGCACTATTTCATTCTTTTGATCAAAAGTTAGTAGAATTTGGGGCAAAGCTTATGCCTGTTGTCACGAGATCTCGAAAGCACATAGAAAAAGATGAAAGAGAAAGTACCAAAAACAAAATGGGTGATAATAGTGAGAAAGAAGAGAATCCATTTCATACTGAAGAGTTAATAGAAGAAAAGCTTCAAGAAGCAGAGCAGGATCCCCAATTCCATACTCTTATGGAAAGGATTTTAGAATGAAACAAAGAAACATATTTTCCTTCATTAGCTAATCAAGGAGCTAAGTTACCTTCTGATTTTGAAATAGAAGGGATTAAAGAGAATCTTGAAACTCCTAATGATTTTAGTACCCTTACTCAACAGATAAAAGAATTACAAGGGAAAATAAAGGAAATGCAAGGGGGTGCAACAAAGAAGTATGTTTTGGATGACATATCTCCTTATCCATTTGATAGGAGTCTTCAAATGATCCCTTTTCCAAAACATTGCGAAATCCCTAAATTTGATAGGAATTACTGATACAAACATGGGCATTTACATTGAACATGTGAGGGATTTCCGAAATATGTGTCTAGAATTCACTTATGAAGATACCTACTTAATGCGATTGTGTCCACGAAGTTTGGGTGGAAAATCCATGGAGTGGCTTTCCAAGATCACTCCCCCCATCAAAACCTTTGAGGAGTTAATAAATTAGTTTATATCACAATACGCTTACAACATCCAACACCAGATAACCATGCTTGATCTTTGTAAAGTGAAACAAAAAGTAGGGGAATCTTTCACTACATTTTTGCAAAGATGGAGAAGATTGTTTTCACGATATTCTCATCCTATTCCTGAAAAAGAAAAGATGGATATCTTCATAAATAGCCTAGATCAAGAATTAAGCTACGGAAAAGCAATCTTCATTGTCCTCATAACTTTGAAAAAATTGATTGAAATGAAATCACCATTGAAGGGGCCTTGGTCAAAAGAGGTAATAAAACTTGATAATCAAGTTCATCCAACCATAACAACAATGATAAAAAACAAGGTTTTGAACGAAATAAAAATGTCTCATCAATGATGGCATAGTGGATGCAAACAATTCGAACAAGATCTTCCAACCTATCAAGTGCTCCACGAAACAACCAACAAGGAAATATCAATCAACAAGGACAAAACTCCAACCAAGAAAGCACGACCAATCAAAACACCAAGGATAATCATGGTAATTTCAATAACAATCTTGGCAATACCCAAACATCAAATCCATCCAGACCTTCATTCTTTTCAAATCGACGGAATTTTATCGCTTTGGGTCAATCTCTTGAGTCTACTCTCAAGGAGCTTCTTGATAATAAGGTTATCACCTTACCACTACAAAGAGATTATGAGCCACGAGTCAAACCACCATCATGGAATGAATCATATTATTGCAATTATCATCAATGTAAAGGTCATAGAACGAATAACTGTCAAGCCTTACGAAATCTAGTACAAGATTTAATTGACAATGGCACTATCACAATTGAAGGACATCATACCAATGATGATCATCAAGCATTCAAAGATCCTTTACCAAACTATCAAAAGGGGAAAACATTAGATACCAAAGTGCAAAGTATAAATAATGTTGAAGACAACATAATCCGCCACATCTATGCAAATGATCAATGGGTTAATGTTATCAAAATCAAGGAAAAACAAGAATATCAACAGGTTAATGTGACTACGAGAGGACAAGCAAAAGTTGTCCTAAAAGGTAGTTCATCTAAAGCAGCTAGTCCTCCTCCAAGTCATTATAATCTAGTTGATAAATTGAGAAAAACATCAGCTCAAATCTCCATCCTTGAACTTCTCAAAATATCCCCCGTACACAAGAATATTTAGGAAGAAGCTCTTGTAAACACAACCGTCGACACAAATATGGATGTAGACAAATTTCAAGCCATGGTGGGACATTTGTCTTCCCCAACTTGTCTTTCATTCTTCGAAAAAGATGATGCCTCCATGACACATCCGCATAATTCATCACTTTATCTTGAAGTCATGATCCATAAACACCAAATCAGACATGTCTTGATAGATGGAGGAGCCGATTTAAACATTTGTACCTTAAAGCTAATACATTCCTTAGGAATATCAGAAAATTCCATTGATCCATGAAGAAAAATAACTATCAAGGCATATGATGATGAAGAAAGAGCTTCTAAAGGACAAATAATGCTACCTATCAGAGTGGGACCTATTGTGAAAAATACCTTTTGTCAGGTTCTAGATCGTGATCTCTCCTATAACATACTTTTGGGTCGTCCATGGATTCATGATATGCAGGCAGTACCATCAATGTACCATCAATGCCTCAAGTTTTTTGTATGATGGAAAAGAAATAACTATACAAGCTGACTACAATAGCACCCAAACTTGTTCAAATCTCCGAGCAACTCATGACACATTCGGCCCACATAATAGAGAGGCTTTGGCCATCTCTACCTCTAAGTACAAATGAACAAGCAAGGGAAATGATAAGTAATTTTGGCACCCAGGTAAAATTGAAAGATAATGGGGTGGGAGAATATTCCTTGTCTCTCTAATCTACCCATATCTCTGAGATCCCATGGTCAACCATCAACGTCCATACAGTAGGCTACAACAACTTTAGCTTCAGCTTCAGTTCCCATCACCAAGTTTAATGGAATATTTATTAAAGAAAATGAAACTGAAGATAGAGCTATCCTTGATTGGCTCTATAAGGATGAAGAAGAATCAGTACAAAGTGTCACGTTATCCACAGAACAATATGGAAAAGGATATGCAATCATGCATTAAATGGGTTATGAAGGAAATGGCCCTATAGGTAAAAGAAAAGAGGGTATTGTTGAACCTATCCAACTGAAAACAATACACCCAAAGGATAAAACTGGGATAGGATATGATAAAGATACAAAGGAAGAGGTGGTACAAAGAGTGTCCAAGGAAGAATTAATTGAAACAATTATGAGAATTCAAGCAAATAATTCTGACACTGAATCCAATGAATATGAATGGGATGATGCCTCTAATGATACATTCTTAACAGAGAAAAGGGTGGATGTCATACACAAATTGGCACCCACATTCTTACAAGGGGAGGGCTCAAGGCCTCCACTTGATTATGTTTTACAAAGCAATCATGACTCAAATGAAACTGATTCAATTCAAAGTGAGATAGATCATCTACATGAGGATACCATCCTAGATCTCTCCCATAATGACATTAATAATAGCATCATGACCTTAACGGCTAGTGACCTTAATCATCCTACTGATCCATTTCCTTTGGTCCTTCTTGAACTCATCGATTGGGAACAAATTGCTCCAATTGATATTCCAACTTTTCCAAATGATGAAACCATCATAAACTTTCTTTGCTCATCCCAACCGGAAACAAGTTCCACCAAAGAATCACAAGATCAGAGTTCTCGACAAGAAAGTGCCAAGTTTCTCGGCTATAAAATAAATAACATAAAAGAAAGATCTAATGGTGAAAACCTAACAAAGGCAGTATTAGATCATGAAAAGAGAAAAATTAAAAGCGTATCCAATAGTGAAAACCTTTCAAAGGCACTAGAGGATGGGAAACTTGATGCTCTTCCAGAGCACTATTAGGAAAGGTCTTCTATCCTAATAGAACCAATGAAGGCACTCAATATAGGCACTACAGAACAGCCCAAAGTCTTACAACTCACATCATCTCTAACAAAGGAGGAAATCTCAGGATTCACAGAATTTCTTAAAAATAATCAAATCAGTTTTGCTTGGTCCTACGCGGATATGCGTGGATTGGATCCAGATCTCATAATGCATCATCTATCTATTATGCTGGGGGCAAAACCTATGAAACAAAAACTCATAAAAATGCATCCACATGTTGCATTATTAGTTAAAGAAGAGTTAAGGAAACTTTTGGATGTTGGATTCATTCGGTCTATCGACTATGCAAAATGTATCTCCAATATCGTACCTATTTCAAAGTCGGATGGAAGGATTAGAATTTGGAAAATCACAGAGCTTCAAGTTTTTGGTGATTCACAACTTGTTATAAATCAAATCAATGATGAATATCACACTAAGGATGACAAGTTGATACCTTACAAAAAGATGGTGGATGATTTTAAGAAGTACTTTCTTGATATCAAGTTCATACAAATTCCACGTATTGATAATAAAGCAACAAATGCTATGGCTACAATTGCATCCTTACTCCAGTTATCTGAGAATCAAGCGTGATATGATTTCCTGGTGGAACAATTGTTTTCTCCTGCCTATGACAATCCGGAAACCCAAATCATTTGACACTTAACAAGTTCTGATTCTCCATTGTATGGCCAAGTTTACACTTACTTAAAGGAAAATGTCCTACCATTGGACTTGTCTAGAAACCAGAAAAGAAATTTCATCTGTCATTCCGCCCGCTACACTTTAATTGCTGACGTCTTATACCGGCATGGTCTGGATGGTACCCTCCTTAGATGTCTCAAACACAATGAATTAGAAAAGGCTTTACAATAGGTTCATGGTGGTATTTGTGGAACTCATTCAAGTGGTTTAACCTTAGCCAAGAAACTTGTTAGAATGGGATATTATTGGCCTACCATGGAGAGAGAATCTTTTAATTTTGTCATGAAGTGTTTTAAATGCCAGATCCATGGGAATCTTATTCATACACCTGCATAGGAACTGCACCCTTTCACTCCGACATGGCCTTTTTCTCAGTGGGGACTAGATCTTGTTGGAAAAATTCATCCTTCATCATCAAATGGGCATAAATTCATCATCATAGCTATAGAGTATTTTAAAAAATGGATCAAAGTTGTTCCTTTCATGACCATGACCGGTAAACAAATCTCTTCATTTATCTTAAATTACATCATCTATCAATATGGAATTCCTAATTCTATCATCACTGATAATGGGAGGCCTTTCAAGAATCAGGATGTTGATCAACTTTGTGAAAGATTTCACATCCAACACAGGTTCTCTACACCTTACTATCCACAAGGAAATGGTCAAGCAGAAGCTTCAAACAAAACAATTTTGAAGATCTTAAAGAAGACGGTAAATGATGTCGGTTGTGATTGGCATGTCTAGTTAAATCCAGCTTTGTGGGCATACAGAACCAGCATTCGCACACCAACAGGGGCTACCCCATATGCCTTGGTATGTGGAGCAGAAGCAATCTTACCATTAGAGGTTGAAATACCTTCGCTTAGGGTCTCACTAAAAGGATTGATAAATGATGAAGACTACTGAGTATCTCATCTGCAAGAGCTAGAATTGTTAGATGAAAGATGTTAACATGCAGCTGATCATTTAAGGGTTATCAACAAGTTATGTCCCGTAGCTACAATAACAGAGTTAAACCACAGACATTTCAAGTAGGTGATTTAGTTTTGAAAGAAAATCCACACAATCAGCAAGACAGAGAAAAGAAAGGAAAATTTGAACCAAATTGGTTTGGTCCATTTGTCATCATTGTAGCATACGGTTCTGGAGCATATCAGTTATCTACGTCAAAAGGGGACCTATTTGAAGAACTGATCAATAGCATTCATTTGAATAATTTCTATGTCTAAATCATCAAAACTGAAAAAGTCCTGAAGAAATCCATAAAAAATCAGAAAAAGTCATGAAAAAATATATAAAAATCAGAAAAACTCATGAAAAAATACATAAAAATCAGAAATGAAAAAAGAAAAAGAAAAAAAAGAGTGCACATGATTTAAAAAAGTGCAATAAAAACAAGTGGTGAAAACCTGGCAAATAGGCACTACTTGTGATCAAAATGGGCTCCTCTATCTATTAGCTTATGTCTTGCATTCACTTTACGACATCATTTATCCATATCTATCATTTGTACATATCTATCATATCCATATCATGCAACGAGAATCCTTATGTTTTCATCATGGCTTGATGAAATTTGTACATATCCATAATATTCAGGTTGTGTTTACACTGGGGGTAGAAACACAGACTAAACAAGAAAGAGGCAATAAGATTTTAGAACATCACAAATGGACAAATGATGGATTGAAAAAATGCAACATACATTGATGCATTAAATAAACTTCAACACCAAAACGATTACTCAATGCCAATGAAATCAAAACAAAATTTAATCAAAACAAAAACATCAATGTTGATAACCAAGTTGGATGATCTTAGTCTGAATAATGTTTGGAATGGAAAAATTTGAATTGTTGGTTGATTTTCTATCATATCTCTGGAGCAAATTGATGATGTACTGAACTAGAAAAAGCAAGGAAGGAGTATGATTTTTCTTTGTCTGCTGTTTGTGAGTGAATCATTAGTACTATGCAAATTGGTCATGAGACATGCTCTACTAAGTATCATTGATGACATTTCAGAATTTGCATGGGAAACAGGTTAACTCTTGTCTATTTATGCAAGTGATACTTAGGTAATCTCGGTTTAATTATACCTAGATGCTTGTATTATCTTGCTATATCAAAATTCATGAAAGCAATACTCAGGTCATCATTGGTGCTAACATACCCTTTGATGCTTGTATTAACTTTCAACATTTCAATGCTCTATGATGACACAAAAAGCACAAATAAGCTCTCAGAATGGCAATATTGTACATATACCTTGCATGGTTAGTATAGATTGCATTCATTTTAGAATCTACATTTTGCATTTATAGATTTTCCCAAAAGCTGGCAAAGTATGCAAGTTTCATATATTTCCAATAAACGACTAAGTATATTTGACATTGAAAAAGAAAACATCATCATATTCATTTTTCATAACGTATCATTTCATCATATGTCACATCATAAATCATATCATAAGCATCATGCATAGATAAAATCAACACCCATCACATAATAAAGGTACACATACTCATCGCATGAACAAATCATCACTGCATATCATATTATCTCAAAAATGAATGTCAAAATATACAAAGATGTCAGCTATGCATGACATAACATCATCCAAAATGGGATCATATCAGTGTGTATACAAATGTCTCAACATAAAATTGATAACACATCATATAAAAAAAAAGCACTACGAAGTGCTATCCTTTGATGGTACTGGTCTGGAACCTGTCCCACCTACCCCTGATCCACCTACCCTTGATCCACCTCGAGGTCAGTCCACATGCTTTTATCACATCTCTATCTGCCTATACAAGCTACAAAATCAACCTCCATTTCTTTGGGAATCGCTCCCATAATTGCAAGAAGCTCAATCTCTCCTATTGAATAGGAAGAATCATCAAGTCAAAGAAAAATCAATATCAAATCATCACGACAAATCAATCAAATCATGAAAATCAAATTTATAAAAATCTTGTTTGTTTTTAATGACTTTAGAAGCAAACTTATCAACAAACTATTTGTTTTTCATCATCATGAAAAGCAAATTTATCAAAATCTTGTTTGTTTTTAACAACTTTAGAAGCAAACTTATCAACAACCTATTTGTTTTTCATCATCATGAAAACAAATTTATCAAAATCCTGTTTGTTTTTAACAACTTTAGAAGCAAACTTATCAACAACCTATTTTTTTTCATCATCATGAAAACAAATTTATCAACATCCCATTTGTTTTTAACAACTTTAGAAGAAAACTTATCAACAACCTATTTGTTTTTCCTCATCATGAAAATAAATTTATCAACATCCTATTTGTTTTTAACAACCTTAGAAGAAAACTTATCAAACAACTATTTGTTTTTCATTAACTTGAAAGAAAATTTATCAGCTACTATTTGTTTTCCAACAAACTTGGGAACAAATTTATCAAAAAACATCATCAAATCAGGGCATTGCAATACACAAACAATCAATACAAAGTCATGTGTTGCAATATTACAGGGGAAATTTATCACATTCTATCATTGTAGGGGCAATTTAAGTCATCAAATTTTCATCTCACATATTTCCATGTCAATTTCTTCACGTCATCATTTTCGAACGATGAATCGACATCTTAAAAATCATAAAAATAAAAAAATTCCAATAAATCTAAAAAAAAAAAAAAAATTCACAAAAATCAAAATCTTATCGATTCATCGTCCGAGGGGGCATATACCTATGAACATTCGACAATCAACATCTGGGGAAAATTTCAAAATTCTTTAACTAATGCGTAAAACACATCACTTCAAAGAGGGGAAAAATGTATACACCTAAAAATGGTCACATCTCGATAGTCTAGTAATTAATTAAATATTTTTAATATTTAATTAAATATTTGAATTCAATCTACGTATAAATAAATCTAAATAATTTATTTATATTGTTCATTCTTTCATTTCGATTAAATAAATAAGTTTATTTAATCACTTTTCTTATCCATTTCTTAATTAATTAAATAACATTATGATTTATTTATATTAATTATCATATATAATCTTTACTTGAATATTTTATTCAAATAAAGATTAAATATTCTTCTCTTCTAAAAATCCTCTAAATTCCATTCACAATTAAATATTCCAAATATTTAATTAATTCTTCTAAATTCCATTCACAATTAAATATTCCAAATATTTAATTAATTCTTCTAAAGTCTATTCCCAATTAAATATCCCAAACATTTAATTGAGTCTTCTATAGTCCTAAAATCAAATATTTCAAAAATGTTTTAAATCCTCCAACCCACATAACACATAAAATTAAATAAATTTATTTATTTAATTTGGATTATCTGCAACAACCGTGAAATAACTTCAAAACAGAAAATCAATAAATTTCTCTATTTTTGAGCAAAGTTGTTCTCGTGGGTTGAAGACAAACCTCCATTCTTCTCTCCAACCTCCCAACATCTTCCATCTTCCTCTCAACCTCTCCATCTCCCACCATTTAAATTTACCAGACAATCTCATAGCCATTGATCTTTTCCAGCCAGGCTCTTGCCTATAAAAATCTATAAAAAGGACTGTCGGGTCTTTGAAAAAAAAGAGGCTTGCATAAAGGAAAACTATAGTCAATCAGCCTTCCTACATCCATAGCCTCTAGAATTATAGCATAGCATAGCTTAGCATATTAACAATCCATATCATGGCCTATCATCCTCATATCATAGCTTCAATAGCATTCATAATCCATAGCCCCTGTGCATATCCATAAACCAACATTTCACTCCACCAACATATAGGATAGAGAAGTATTCTCTCTCTTTGCATACTTGTTCTGTAGGTTGCCATTCTGAGAAGCTTTGCTTATACAATCTGAGAGTAGCAGCTTCAAGCAAATCACTGGAGATAGAGGACAATGGAACGATTATGAAGAAGCTCTGTTTGATTTCTTTGATTTATTCTATTTAGCTTTCTTTAGTTTAATGTTGCATTGGTGTGTTTTTGTCATTTTATTTTGATACTAACATTTCCCACACATAGTTGAAATAGAAGGTGACTAAGCAACCTGTGTTGGATTTGCTAGATTTCAATAAGGTATTTCAAGTAGACTGTGATGGAAGTGGAAATGCAATTAGAGCAATATTGAGTCAAGAAGTGAGACTTGTAGCTTATTTCAGTGAGAAGTTGAATGATGCTAGGAGAAGATATTCAATGTATGATCAGGAGTTTTATTCTATAGTTCAAGCCTTGAAGAAGTGGAGAAATTATTTTTTGCCTAAGGAGCTTGTGTTGTATACGGATCATCAAGCATTGCAATATTTGAACAGTCAGGGTAAGTTGAATCAGAGACACATGAGATGGGTAGAATTCTTGCAGAGCTATACTTTTGATTTGAAGCATAGGAGTGGAAAATCAATTAGAGTTGTTGATGCTTTGAGCAGGAGAAGGAATTTACTGACAGAGATCAAAGTGGAGGTATTAGGCTTTGATTAATTAAAGAACTTGTATGAGGAAGACCTAGATTTTGTAGAACCTTGGAGAGATTGCAAAGATCCTATTTTGGAGGATAGAAGTCAGTGGTTGGATTATTTCATTTAGGAGTATATGTTGTTGAAAGGAAATCAGTTGTGTATACCTTGGAGTTAAATGAGGGATAACTTAGTGAAGGAGAAGCATAGTGAAGGAATGTTAGGACACTTTGGAGTTGATAAGATAGTAGCATTGGTGAGTGAGTTACTTTTCGTCGTAGATTCATAAGGATGTTAGGAGATTCGTGCAGAGTTGTAGAGTTTGTCAAGTTGCAAAAGGAAGTAGTCAGAATGTTGGATTGTATAAGCCTTTGACAGTCTCGAAGAGACCATGGGAAGATATCAGTATGGATTTCATACTTGGTTTGCCAAAGACACAAAGAGGTAATGATTCTGTATTTGTGGGGGTAGATAGATTTTCTAAAATGACACATTTCATGCCTTGTAAGAAGACAACAGATAAGTACATGTAGTAGACTTGTTTTTCAAGGAAGTGGTCAGATTGCATGGGTTACCTAGAAGTATTGTTTCAGACATAAATGTAAAGTTTGCTGGTTACTTTTGGAGGACACTTTGGAAGAAGTTGAAGACATATTTGAAGTTCAGTTCTACTTTTCACCCATAGATTGATGGATAGACATAGGTAGTAAATAGGAGTTTAGGGAATTTGCTGAGATGTTTGGTTGGAGAGAAGATTGGAAGTTGGGACTTAGTCCTTTCACAAGCAGAGTTTGCTTACAATAATTCTGTAAACAGGAGCACATGAAAGACAACTTTTGAGATCATTATTGGAGTTCATCCTAGAGGTATATTAGAATTGAGAGACATCAGTATGGAAGATAAGAGAAGTGAAAAAGTAGTAGAATTTGCAGAACACATGAAGAAAGTGCATACTCAAGTGAAACAACAATTGGAAGACATTAAAAAAAAGTACAAGGAGAAAGCAGATGAAAAGAGGAGACATAAGGAATATGTAGTTGGAGATGAAGTGATGATATACTTGAGGAAGGAAAGATTTCTAGTTGGAAAATACAACAAGATGAAGATGAGGAAGTTTGGACCTTGTAAGATCTTGAAGAAATTTGATTCAGGAAATGCCTACGAAGTGGAGTTAGCAGAAAGTATGGGAATATCACCTATATTCAACATTGCAGATCTATATGAATATCATGAAGCGGAGTTTAGTGAAGACAGTGAAATAAAATTGGAGAATCAGTTTCCTAAACAACAATTAGATGAGATTGAAGAGATTTTGGATGTTAGAGATGGAAGGGAGACTCATGGAAAATAGTACAAGGAGTACCTTGTGAAGTGGAAAGGTAGACCAGTGGAGGATTCTTCATGGATTTCCCAGGCTGATGTAGACCATTTTGGTTTTCCTGTAGCCTCAAAAATGTGAGGGAATCACTTTTCATTAACCTCATATGTTTGATGCAAGAGCATCCTTGGTTCTTGGCAAACTTGCATCAACTAAAAATATTTTCTTTTAGTTCTTTGTTCTTGTTCCGTTCTTGCTCAATTCATGTTGGTGGATTCGTCATCTTTACTCACCAGACCCTGTGGATCTTTGTATACATCATTGAAATTTTCATTTTCCTTATTCCAAGAGTTGAGCGCAATTGGATCTTTTTTTGACAAGTTATCACTTCTGGATTTCATGGGAGTTTCTTGAACTGACACTAGAATAATTTCAAAATTTTTGGCTAGTTCGATCATTGTGGAGCATCCCCATGACTTGCAGATCTTAATGGTGTGATTTTAATTATTCTATGGAGTGTCTTCGACCTTCATTATAGGTCCACACTTCATCTTATGCACCTGTTGAAGAGTAATTCAAATTTGAGGCTGACATATTCTTGCACACGCTACATTTTATTTCCTTGGATGATGTAATGATCTTTGGCCAACGTGGATGTTTCTAGAATTGCGGATATGATATAAAGCTTGTAACCAATCATTAAAGGAGTAGTAATCTAGTAGTAGTTGATTGAGTATATTGAGATAGATTTGATTTGTAATATTCAACTCACATATAGGAGCATGTTAGAATGTTGTATTTTGAGCACATTGTATCAGGCCTATGAGCGTAATCTGTAAGTCCAGATGTTGCCGGCCAAATGTAACTGATATTTTTGTTAATGAGAAGATTTGAATATGCATTTTCCTCCATATTCTATGTTTCCTTTTGTTGTGTTACTCTTGCTGCACGAACCAAATTGTTCTCTTTGAGGACACTCCTACTATGCTTGCACCAATTCCTTTAGGCAAGGTGGCAAACCATTCAAGTGTGGGACTTACGAGACTCCTAGGGAAGAGTCTCACTAGATAAGTTTGTTCATATGCAATGTCCACACAATTATTTGTAAATTCGAATATGTATTCAAGGGGATTGGATTTTTTTTGTATTTGGTGAAGTTAGGCACCACATATCCAGGAGGGAACTGCAGCATGTATAAGCTCATGTCAAATGGGTATCGACATAAGTCATATGATGTGTGGGCCTTTTTGTGTTGCAATTGCATGTTCTCCATTTTTTTTGCAAGGTCGCAAGTTGAGTTGTGAGTGCATCAATAATGGGGTTGTTTGTAGCATCACACATGCTAGTAATGGGTATTCCATGAGTTCCCATTTGTTGTGAGGATGTGTTGTTGTGGAATGTATGATGTGTTTTGGTTTGGTATTTGTTGGTATTGATAATTTTGATTTAGAATGTGTTGTTGTGTATGGATGTGTGATGTGTATGTGGGAATGTGCACTCCAATAGTGTTTGTCAATATTTGTGGAATATGTTGTCCTTGAGTATTTTGATGTCCAAATGAAGTCATGTGTTGTGTTATTTGATTTCCTTGCCCAAATTGGTAAATGTGGCCACGTGGAATGTTTGTGTTTTGTCTTTGGGGGATATTGGTGTTGGTATTTAGTTGTGATTAAGTATTGACATTAGGTTGAGGTCCTAAAATGGTGATTCATTGTTTATTCCTCCCAAAGGGGTTCAATGAGTTTGTTCCCATGGCATTGTTTGATTACCCAATTAATTATTTGACGATGTCGTTTCCATGGCACTAGATGAAGCTCCAAATAAAAGGTTGGATGAATTTTTACCCATTGTTGAAGACCCAAATTAGGTCTAATAGTTTGTGATGAAGTTGTTGACATTAGAGGTATTGATTGCGATGTGGCTTGTGACATGGTTGATGTTCCTCCAATGGATATTGTGTTGACCATGTTGGAAGTATTTTGGGTGGAGGTGCCATTAGAGGTAGCATGGATGGTTTTTTTCACATTTTGTGTGGTGGCAGCTGTGTGATTGATTTTGTGTGTATCAAATGTATATTAAAAACAAATCAAAACACACTGATAGAACATTAAATCAAAATAGAAAATTAAAATAACATAAATGCAAACTTAGTATTTTGTAGTTGATGTCGTCCTATCACCCTCTATCTCCAGTGTTTTTGTTGATTCCAGCTTGCTCTCAGATTGTGTGCTAGGCTCAACAAACAGTCTTCTTAGAGAACAAGATTGAAGATGAATGTGTGCTATGCTAAGATATGATTATGCTTAAACTAAACATGATTTCTAGAATTGAAGATTATGAAAATGCTATGAATGCTAAAACTGATAATGACAATGCTAGAATGCAAGTAAGCTCTAATGTACGTGTGTGTTGTAGCCAATGCTTGGATTCGCAGGGGTATTTATAGATTTTGATTGGCTGATGTGATCAACGGCTGTGAAAATTCCTGGCAGATCGAACGATCGAAGATGGATAAGACTGGAGAGAAAAATAGAAGAAAACCAGAAAGTAGGATTTGTTTCCTTTTCTGTGGAAGAGATAAGATGAGATGATAAAGATGAATTGTCAAAATCATCTTTTTGTGAGATTTTGGAAAGATTTAAGAAGATAAATAATGAATTATAAATTCAATTATTTATTTATGGGTGACATGAAGATTTTTCTTAATTAAATAAATCATTTAATTAAGATTTTAAAAGTGACATTTGGAAAGATGATAAAGATGAATTGTAAAAATCATCTTTTTGTGAGATTGAGAAAATATTTTGAAGATAAATAATGAATTTATTAAATTCATTATTCATTTATTGGTGGCATGGAAGATTTTCTTAAAATAGAATATTTAATTAAGATTTGGAAAGTGACATGTGGAATTAATTAAATAAGAATATTTAATTAATATTTGATTTAGAAGAAAGGGAATTAAATTCAATTAAATCAAAGATTTAATTAAACTTAAATGTGATAATTAATTTAAATAAACAATGATATTTATTTTATTAATTAAGTGGACTTAAGAAAGTGGTAATTAAATAAAATGAATTTATTTAATTAAAGTGGAAGAATAAAGTGAATGAACAATATAATTAAATTAATTAAATTTAATCATATGTAGAGGACTTTAGAGGATTAATTAAATAATAAATATTTAATTAAATTCTAGGATTAGACATGACCAATTTTATGCATATACAACGCCAATGAAAGTATTGTTGGCATTGTGTTGTGGTGTCGAAAGAGGTTGGTTGGTGTTGGAAGTATTGTTTGCATTATGATTGGGAGAGGTTGCTCTTAAGGTGTTAATGTCAAACCCTCATGGTAATTTAGCCCCTTGGTCTAAAAGCATGGCTAGATATCTCTCTGAATATTGCAAGATAAGTTCTTCCACAAAGGAGGCCATGTTGGGATTTTGAGTGGAAAACTTCTAAGTCTTCCATGAATACATGTCCATTTTTCATCTCTACGTATAAACTGTTCAAAGGGGTTGCATGAAGAAGATGGCATGTTCATGTCACTAAAAGGGTTGATGAAAGATGCCCCCAAGTTTTTGTTTTGATTCATGTCATTAGAAAATTTTTAGGGGTTGGTGTCTTGTCCAAAAGGGTCCATTTGTCTTCTTTTCCTTTGGAGCCTAGTTTGAACCATATAAGGATTTGCTCAAATGAGGAAGGATGATAATGACAACTAAATCTGATGACTCTATGTTTTTGAAGTTTTTGAAATGAAGGATGCAAATGCAAATATATTTTTGGTGTTTTTGGCAATAAGGGATAAAATAATGATAATGTTGTCTAAAGGGAATGTCAAATGCAAAAGGACAATGAAGACTAAAATGACAGGTATGACACTATTTTTTTGGATTTTGGAATAAGGGATGCAAAATGAGGACTAAAATGTTTTAGGTAGGAAAATGCAAAGGTCTAAGCAATTTTGATGGAATTTTAAAAAAGGTTTACTCAACCACTCAAAGCTTGGTCAATGTCTCAATTTGGATCATCAAAGGACTTTTGGGTATGACTAAATGAAAATGACAAGATGAAAAAGTGAGGTTTCCTAACTAGACTTTTGAGTTAGAAAGGCCTCACAAAAGGATAATGACTAAAGGAAATGATTTTGACTAAGTACAATGATAACCTACTCTTGAAGGCAAAGATTTTGCAAGGTATGGTAAGTTTTCCTATTCCAAAATTTGCAAAAATGAGGACCTAAGGACTATTTTATTTCTGGAAATGATGGCTTCTAATATGCAACTAACAATTTGCAAGGATGGGCCTATGAGAGAATGCAAGCTAAAAAATGCAAGAAAGGAAGATTTGAGAAATTCCTAGTTTGGTTTTGAATAGAGGTCGCTAGAAAAAGATGTCTCAAAATAGTTTGAAAATGTTTGGTCTTGGGTTTTGGATAGTAACAATGTTTTTCCTAATGATAGGAAATTGTGTCAGTTCAGGTGGAAAATGTGTTGTAGGATAGTGAATGCATCTCAATTTCACCAAATATGTTGTTTCAGGTCACAAATGTGGTTCAACAAATCAATTGTGGTGTTCTAGAAATAAAATGTGGTTCAGACCAGTCAAATGCATTGTTTAAGTGATCAAATGTGGCTTAGCAGGGTGATTGCATTGTAGAAAGTCTCAGATGTAGTTCAGAATGTCAAATGCATTGCACAAAATAGAAAATGCGTTGCAAAGTGAATAAGAGTCTGGTTTGTTTGCAATTTTGGAAAATTTTTAGAATTGTTTCAGTTTGAGTGAGTGTTTCCAGATTTGTGAAGGATGTTTATTTGTTCATTGTTTCAGAAAACACTTGGTAAATACAATGTTTTGTCTTTGAATGTTGAAAAAAATCACAATGAAGAAAAACACAATCCTAGGTTAGGCAAGGACTATATCCACTAGATTCTACATGGATTTCCCTAGTTGCACTTATTCTTAGCGAGTGATCTAGAAGCTTGGCCACACTGGTTCCCCCTTACATTGCACTCACCAAGATTCAAGCCCTCATAACTCTCCCATGACAATATTTTCACCTCTACTAAGAACTATGAGAATGTGGATGCCTTGGCAACGACCATTGTTGCACCAATGAATAGATGGGTTTTAGGCTACTACACAAAGGTTTTTAGTTCAGGCTCCCATTCAAGTGGCCACACATGAGGCAAGATTAGCTCCGATAAGGAGGAATTCCAGCCTGCAGAGGTTATGCTCAATAGGGGTTTGGTGAATTCACTTGTCTGTGTGACACATCCGCACTTGTAATCCTAAGTTTTCCATTAGGATTCACATTTGTATACCGGCCAGGAGTAGCTTGGCTAAGGAGCTTCATTGTTAGCTTGAGTCAGCTTGGGATGAGTACTTTTTCCCACCAAGGAAGAACCAATTCCTAGAGTCAATAACAATTTCTCTTGCACCTACGATCACATAAGTGTGTAAGGGGAGAGGATACTTCTACTATTGAATCGGGGTTACACAAATTGGAAACACTTGTTCATTTTAATTATCCAAATTGTAATGTGAGGCAAACACATCAAACACTTTTTTCATTTTAAACTTAACTCAAGTGTGAGAAAAACAAAGTTCATTTTAAGCCCATGCCATGAAAATGCATGTAAATTTTAGCCTTATGAGTTTCAATGCAAGATTGTGTTCATTTTAACGAATGAAATGTGAATGCAAGTTGTTTGTTTGTTTGTTTGTTTGATTGATTAAGGAATTGAAAAAGTGTTATAAAAAGATCAATAAAAAAAGGTTAGACTCCTTGCCACATGTTGTAAACCATAGATTAGTAACCCAAAAAACCTCTAAACTACTAACAAAAAAAAGAAAATATAGAAATTCTATAAAAACTTGAAAGTAAACTTTTACCAGGTGAATGCGTCGTTTTGCAAAGCAAATGTGTCATAGAGAAGAAAGCTAGAATTTACCAAGCAGATGTGTCAGTCTACAAAGAAAATGCGCCGTGGCTGTCAAATGCATCGGTCGAGCCTACAAATGCATCGCAATAGAGCAAATGCGGCATTCTAGATAGCAAATGCGACTCAGGACTGCGGATGCATTGTTCTACAAATTGAATGCATCACAACACAATGATTGTGGCTCTCCATACTTGTACATACAAAAACACAAAAAAACCATACAAAAACTTGCAAAAAACATGTTTTGGTGTTGGGTTCACCAATGTAACTTAGGGAAAATTATTAGGTTAGCATTATAAAGCATAAACAAACTAATCCTGAGCAAAGAAATGAAGAGAAAAGGAGTTAGAAAACATAAAAACAAAGAACAATGTTACCAAATGTCTTCAACCTCCATGAATAACCTTCATTGCACCTTCTCTATTTGCTACAATATTATGTTTGCCCTCATATTTGTGATGAGCAACCTATGACTATGACAATGTCCAAAGAAAACTTTGAAGGATTCTAATCTAAAAGCTACACAATGCAAGTATGCAACTATGAAGCAAGCCTAAAGAATGAAAATGTATAAAGCATGAAGTTAAGAGCATGAAATATCACAATGTCAAGAGATGCCAAGATGTCCAAATAAGACCAAAATTGCCATTTTATAGAAAACTCAATTTTGGATGAATGGCCAAGATTGAAAGTTGAGAGATGCCCTAAGATCAATGGCTGAAATAAATGTGACAACCCACAATTAGGGTTAAGACAACATTAGGTCAAAATTTGAAACGAAGAGCTAAGATTTGATTTTAGAAAAATCAATGAATGGACAAGGTTACATGTGATAAGGAGATAAGAAAGGCACGAAAAAAGAAAAAGCTGGAAAATCAAATAATAATAGAAATTACTTGATTTATGGAGGGAAGTTGACATTTTGAATTAAAAAATTAATTTAATTCAAAAGAGGGGCCATGTGAAGTAAATATATATTTTTTAATTATTTACTTGGAAAGAAAAAATTATAAAGTGGACAATTTTAAATAAATGTCTTTATTTAAAATTAGAAAAAGCGAAGGTGGACAATAGTTAAATAAATTAAAGAATTTATTTAATTATAAGAAGACATTTAGAAATTAATGACATATTTAAATAAGTAAATTAGATTTATTTATTTAAATAATCAGGAAGACATAGTGGATAAGTAATAATTAAATAAATTTAAGAAATTATTTAATTATAGAGAGTGTGTTGCCAAAAAGTGTATACTTTGCTTGATATGGGAATAATTGATGAAAAATTAGACTTAATGAGGCCTTGATTTGGTGTTGTGAGGTGTCTACACATCCAAACTAGGTTTTGGACCCTTGCAAATTGAATAAAATACATTTATTGATGTCTTGTAAAGGTGTTGTAAGGTTTTGTAACACATCTTCACACTTTTCTAGGACCATAATGTTATAATTCACCAAAATAACCTTACCAAGACCTATTTCAAAGTGTTGTAAAGTCTTGTAACAAAATTTCACACTTTCCTAGGCTTGTCATCAATATATACACCTTTCTTATGCTTTAAATGGCCCCTTTATGCACTTACAAGCCTTAATTAAGTGTCTTGTTGAAGAAGAACCTGATAAACAATATCTAATACATCTTAATCTCCAAAATCCACTCAAAATTTCCCAGGTGGACTAAGTCACCACCTTGGGAGACTTAGTCCCATTTAGCTCAAAATCAAAATAAATTCAAATTTCTTTTGGGTTTTTATTCTTTAAGACCTAAGGTCGGCCTATGATGAGGTATTTTCAAAAATTTAGACATAATTGTGTATAATTAAGGGTTTTTCCCCTCATTTTTCAATCTCCTAACTCATCTTAAGTCATAACTCTTTATCATTCATCACTCATCATGTTCTCAAGTCAAGCAAGCTAGGGTTTTATCATTTTGAGTCATCAAGACAACTTCCTAAGACATTCAAGGGAAAATTCTTCATGTTTTGATGCAGAAATTCAAGATCAAACATCATGGAAATTATCTAAATCCATTTTTTCATGCTTCATTACATTATTTCTTCATTTGGTTTAATTACCTAAAAAGGAGTTTGACCAAGGCAAACCCCCATGCCCTAACAATCAATATTTTTCTCTTTTTATCTTTATGTGTTTGCATATTTAGGTACTTTGAGGGTTTGAAGATCATTAAATATTAGGTTGAAGGATCATTGAAGACATATCTTTGTTTACCTAGCCAAAATATCAACAAAAGGTCACCTTCAGGCTCAAAAATCAAAGTTTTAGAAGCAGACACCTGTGGGAAACCAAAGTGTAGACCTAGGGCTTCTGTTTCCACTTCTAAATTTTTAGAGATTCAGAAGTGGACTAAGTCACCACTTTGGGTGACTTAGTCCCACTGAACCTAAATTTTAGTGATTTTTTGAAGATACGGATACCCATTTGGTAGAAACTAGTTTTTGGGCAGTTTTTCCAGAATTAGGACTGTCACCCAAATTGGCACAAGTGTCCTGTCAGGCTTAAAAATTCAAAATTTCTAGAATTTCAAAGTTTCTTCAAGTCTATAACACACTTCCAAGTTCACATCTATTGTCTTACAACTTTCTATTTGATTTTATTTGCATTTCTAGGTCATTTAGTTCATGTTTGCATATCACAATTTATTTTCCAACACTTTACATTTTCATCATTTTGCATCATTAGATGACTTCAATTTCATATTATTGCATTAGTAAATCTGAATTAGGCATAATTACATCTCATTAACATAGTCTTAAGTGTAAACCCTCGCATTTTGGTTCCCCATCTGATCCCCTTTCTCCTTTTAGGCAAAAATCCCTAGGAGGAGCAAAGCATTGTGAGGGGAAAACCAAAATCACCATTTACATTTTGGTGAACCCGACTTTTGAATCCCTTCTTTTTCTATTGTAGAGTCATTCATTTCCTAGGTTTTCTTCTATTAACATTGCATTGCATGTTGCATTAGTTAAAGTGCATCCTAGGGTTTTCAATTGCATTAGTGAAAAAGTTCATAATAGCTTGCATTTTTGCATTGCAAATCTCTAAAATTTTACATTTTCATCTAAAGACCGGATTGTATAGTACAGAGACCATAAAAATCCATTAGAAATTTTGAAAAATCTCAAAAAAATCCCTACTAGGACTAAGTCACCACCTTGGGCGAATTAGTCCCTGTTCACCCTTGAAACAACCTTTTACAGAGCTAAAAACCTTGTTTTTATGCTTATGTTTGATGCCCATACCTATCTATATTAATCGGTCGAGTTTTTGTCATGTGCATTTTAGTAAAAATAGCTCAAATTAGCTCATTTCATACATGGTTTAAATTTCACATTTGCATTCTCATATTGTTACATAGCATAATCAGTCAATTATCATCTAAAAATTGCATTTCATTTTAGTATTTTACATTGCATTTTGAGTTAGCATAGATTGTTATTTCAAAATTTTATTTTCAATCTTCTCCAAATTTGCAAAGAAAAATTTATTCAATATGCATGATCATCATTCATTCAACGCATGTCCTAGTTATGTGAGTCTCTTAGCACACGAGAGTGAAAATGACAATGTTAACTTTAAACTCACACCCTCTCCTATCTCCCCCATTTATCTCCCCCATTTGTGTGGATAATGTGATAGAAGAGAATACACACATAGATACTTATGATGATCATAATTGTGCTTCTCCTAATACCTCTCCTTTTAGTGATGAAGGTATCTTGGCAAAAGAAGATACAATCATTGAGCATCATGAGGATCTTGTCTATCCTTCTATTCATTCCCTTTGGGACGATATTAGACAACAACACGAAGAGATCATAGAGATATTTCTAAACATCACTTTACCCAATCTCCATTCTCCTTTGACTTGTAAAAATGATGGGATTATAAATACTGAGGGAATGTTGGGGTTAGATGATCAAATCTTTAAGGCCTCTAACAATCCTCTTTTGCAAAACATTAGGGAACAAAGAAATGAACATATAAATGATCATGACACTCTTACTTATTCTTCTCCTGGTATCTCTCATAACTATGAAGATGATACTTTGATGTTAAAAGACACAATAAATGAAAGTCATTAGAATATTGTCCCTCCATTCCCTAATTTTCCTATCTTATGGGAGGATTTATTTGGTAAGAATGCATACCCTAAGGGTCCTTCTCTTGAAGCCTCCCCCAATTGTGATGAAGCTACTTTACAAATTTCAACCTTATAAGCACATATTATAAGCTCTCCTAGTGGGATAGATAATATGGAACATGACAATGAGACCTTAGAGAAACATGGCAATCAGACAGATTCTTCCCTGACTCTCCCCACTATCGATACACACGAAAATCCACCCATAACTCATGATCTTTGTGATTGTCCTTTCATAAAAATAATACCACCACACCAACCTTCCCTAAACATCAATACTATCATAAACCATCCTTCTAAGACACCTTTAATAGTTCTCAGCACTAGTGGTCTTGCAAATCATCCTTTCCACAACATGATGCAAACAAAAAACTCTTCGCTTAATGTCAATGTCATCCCACAAAAAACTAATAAATGGAATTTATTCGATTCTCCAACCTCCTGTAAAAGTGAGAACAATACATTTGATTCTAAGAAATAAATCTCTTTGATAACCACAACACACACTGCTTTTCCCATTGATCAAGAGAGTATCTTGTTGAGACTTATCCAAGATCACTTGATCTTCCTTCCACCAAAAAATCGCAAGCAACATTATTCTATGAATTCCTTTTGAAAATATCATTGAGTTCATGGTCATTCCACTAATGAATGTAAAGCTTTGAGTCATAAAATCCAACATTTTCAGGAGTTTGGTATGCTTCCCTCTGTGGGGGAGCCTAATTCCTCTAATTGATATTTATTTTCACTCTAACATGAATTTCATTTTGGCTCACCTTTGTCTTGTACTAAGTGGGGGAAAGGGGACAGGTAGCCTTGTCCTCGTATGTCACTTGCTATTGCCTCATTTGGCTAGCTGTTAACCTTTCATGATATGAACATATCTGAGCAAGCTTGGGATGTGGACGACATGCCTTAAGTTTGCTCACATGTGACATACTTCCCCTTTTCATGACATAGCTTATTGGAAACATATGACTTGGCATAGGGCTTTCCGAGTAAACTCTCATGTCCGCTTCTTCTACCTTAAAGAAATTCCCCACAGAACGGTGTGTAGCAACCACTTTAAAGTGGAGGCATACATAGACAACATACTTTTGAAAATTTCATGATGTGATTTAATTTTTCTTGTGGCGTGTCCTCTCCTTGGTGGTTTCATTGGGTTTGATTCCTTCCAAGAGTGTACGATCAATTGAAGTGGCCTAATGTGAACAAAGCATCCCATGGATAATGATCTGATAAGGGAATAATGATCAACTGAAGTGGTTTGATGGGAATGAGGCATCCCATGGATAACGATCTGACACCTTGAATTTTCCTCTCTTGGAGACATTAGGCACAATTCTCCCTAAGAAGAAGACCATACATGAACAAAGAAAAATCCCCTTCAACAAATTTTTTACATGGAATTCAAAACATTTACAAAAAGCATTTTCATTGTGGTTCCTTATCAATGTGATCAGGAGCATAAATTTGGTATGGTTAGTATAATGGGAAGCTGACACACTGGCATGACTTTCTCACTAAACCACTTCTTTGGGACAACTCACCCTGTGGATGACCTAATGTTTTGTGGCCACATAGTGAGCGCATCTTTGATCCACCCCATCTTTCATTCCTTTATTTATTGCCATTACATGATTGTGTATCTCGTTTTGTTGCATATCATTCACCTTGCATGTGTATTTTCATACTTATGTTGGCTTGACTTAGGATCTTGGATCTTGGGGGCTTGCGCAATTTCCTTTGATCTTTTTCATTCTTTGTCATCCACATTGGTATGATTTGACTCCGCTTGAATGGCTACTTTAGCAAGAGTTGGAAGCAAGTTCATCCTATCACTAAAGTGGGGGCTTCATGTGTTTCCAAAAAGTGTATACTTTGCTTGATATGGGAATAATTGATGACAAATTGGACTTAATGAGGCCTTGATTTGGTGTTGTGAGGTTTCTACACATCCACACTAGGTCTTGGACCCTTGCAAATTGAATAAAATACATTTATTGATGTCTTGTAAAGGTGTTATAAGGTTTTGTAACACATCTTCACACTTTTATAGGGTCATAATGTTATAATTCACCTAAATAACCTTACCAAGACCTATTTCAAAGTGTTGTAAAGTCTTGTAACAAAATTTCACACTTTCCTAGGCTTGTCATAAATATGTACACCTTTCTTATGCTTTAAATGGCCCCTTTATGCACTTACAAGCCTTAATTAAGTGTCTTGTTGCAGAAGAACTCGATAAACAACATTTAATACATCTTAATCTCCAACATCCACATAAAACTTCCCAAGCAGACTAAGTCGCCACCTTGGGTGACTTGGTCCCATTTGGCTCAAAAATAAAAATAAATTCAAATTTCTTTTGAGTTTTAATTCTTTAATACTTAAGGTCGGCCTGTGATGAGGTATTTTCAAGAATTTAGACATAATTGTGTATAAATAAGGGTTTTTCCCCTCATTTTCCAATCTCCTAACTCATCTTAAGTCATAACTCTTTATCGTTCATCACTCATCATGTTCTCAAGTCAAGCAAGCTAGCGTTTTACCATTCTAAGTCATCAAGATAGCTTCCTAAGACATTCAAGGGAAAATTCTTCATGTTTTGTTGCAAAAATTCAAGATCAAACATCATGGAAAGTATATAACTCCATTTTTTCATGCTTCATTACATTCTTTCTTCATTTGGTTAAATCACCTAAAAAGGGGTTTGACCAAGGCAAACCCCTGTGCCCTATCAATCAATATTTTCTCTTTCTATCTTTATGCATTTTTAGATTTAGGTACTTTGAGGGTTTGAAGATCATTAAAGATTAAGTTGAAGACTCATTGAAGACATCTCTTTGTTGACCTAGCCAAAATATCAACAAAAAGTCACCTTGAGGCCCAAAAATCAGAGTTTCAGAAGCAGACACCTCTAGGAAATGAGAGTGTAGACCTAGGGCTTTCGTTTCCACTTCTGAATTTTTAGAGATTTAGAAGTGGACTAAGTCACCACTTTGGGAAACTTAGTCCCACTTAACCTGAATTTTAGTGATTTTTTGAAGATATAGATACCCATTTGGCAGAAACTAATTTCTAGGCAGTTTTTCCAGCATCATGACTAAGTCACCCAAATTGGCACAAGTGTCCTATCATGCTTAATAATTATAATTTCAGAGTTACTTCAAGTCTGCAACACACTTCCAAGTGCAAACCTTTTGTCTTACAACTGTCTATTTGGTTTTATTTGCATTTCTAGGTCATTTAGTTCATGTTTGCATATCATAATGTATTTTCCAAAGAGATGTCTTCAATGAGTCTTCAACCTAATATTTAATGATCTTCAAACCCTCAAAGTACCTAAATATAAAAACACATAAAGATAGAAAGATAAAATATTGATTGTTAGGGCATGGGGGTTTGTCTTGGTCAAACCCCCTTTTAGGTAATTAAACCAAATGAAGAAAGAATGTAATGAAGCATGCAATAATGGAGTTATCCAACACAATGAAGACTCATTGAAGACATTTGATTCTAAGAAAGAAATATATTTGATAACCACAACACACACTGCTTTTCCCATTGATCAAGAGAGTATCTTGTTGAGACATATCCACGATCACTTCATCTTCCTTCTTCCAAAAACTAATAAGAAACATTATTTTACGAATTCCTTTTGCAAATATCATCTAGTTCATGGTCATTCCACTAATGAATGTAAAGCTTTGAGTCATAAATCCAACATTTTTAGGAGTTTGGTATGCTTCCCTTTGTGGGGGCACCTAATTCCTCTAATTGATATTGATTTTCACTCTAACATGCATTTCATTTTGGCTCACCTTTGTCCTGCACTAAGTGGGGGAAAGGGGTTAGGTAGCCTTGTCCTCATATGTCACTTTTCGTTGCCTCTTTTGGCTAGCTGTTAGCCTATCATGAACATATCAGAACAAGCTTAGGATGTGGAAGACATGCCTTATGATGGATCACATATGACATACTTCCCCTTTTCATGACATAGATTATTGGAAACATATGACTTGGTATAGGGCTTTCCAAGTAAGCTCTCATGTCCTCTTTTTCTACTTTAAAGAAATTGCTCACAGAACGGTGTGCGGCAACCGCTTTAAAGTGGGGGAATACATAGACAACATCTTCTTGCAAATTTCATGGTGTGATTTACTTTTTCTTGTGACATTTCCTCTCCTTGGTGGTTTCATTGGGTTTGATGCCTTCCAAGAGTGTATAATCAATTGAAGTGGCCTGATTCGAACAAAGCATCCCATGGATAACAATCTGACAAGGGAATAAAAATCAACTAAAGTGGCCTGATGCAAACAAGGCATCCCATGGATAAGGATTTGACACTCTAACTTGTCCTCTCTTGTAAAAATTAGGCACAATTCTCCCTAAGAAGAAGTCCTTACATCAACAAATAAAAATCCCCTTCAACAATTTTTTTACATGGCATTCAAAACATTTACAAAAATCATTTTCGTTGTGATGCCTTATCAATGTTATCAAGAGCATAACTTTGGTATGGTTAGTATAATGGGAAGCTGACACACTGGCATGACTTTCTCATTATATAGTGGGAAGCCCACACATTGGCATGACTTTCTCACTAAACCACTTCTTTGGGACAACTCACCCTATGGATAACCTAATGTTTTATGGCCCTAGAGTGAGTGCATCTTTGATCCACACCATCTTTCTTTCCTTTAGTTCTTGTCATTACATGATTGTGTATCTTTTTTTGCTGCATATCATTCACCTTGCATGTGTCTTTTCATACTTATGTTGGCTTGACTTAGGATCTTGGATCCTGGGGGCTTTTGCAATCTCCTTTGATCTTCGTCATTCTTTGTTGTCTGCATTGGTATGATTGGACTCCGCTTGAATGGCTGCTTTAGTGAGAGTTTGAAGCAAGTTCATCCTCTCACTAAATTGGGGGCTTAATGTGTTTCCAAAAATTGTATACTTTGATTGATATGGGAATAATTGATGAAAAAATGGACTTAATGAGGCCTTGATTTGGTGTTGTGACGTGTCTACACATCCACACTAGGTCTTGGACCCTTGCAAATTTAATAAAATACATTTATTGATTGTAACACATCTTCACACTTTTCTAGGACCATAATGTTATAATTCACCTAAATAACCTTACCAAGACCTATTGCAAAGTGTTGTTAAGTCTTGTAACAAACTTTCACACTTTCCTAGGCTTGTCATCAATATTTGCACCTTTCATATGCTTTAAATGACCCATTTATGCACTTACAAGCCTTAATTGTCTTGTTGAAGAAGAACCCAATAAAAAACATTTAATACATCTTAATCTCCAACATCCACTCAAAATTTCCTAGGTGGACTAAGTTTCCACCTTGGGTGACTTAGTCCTATTTGGCTAAAAAATAAAAATAAATTCAAATTTCTTTCGAGTTTTTATTCTTTAAGACCTAAGGTCGGCCTGTGATGAGGATTTTTTGAGAATTTAGACATAATAGTGTATAAATAAGGGTTTTTCCCCTCATTTTTCACTCTCATAACTCATCTTAAGTCATAATTCTTTATCATTCATCGCTCATCATGTTCTCAGGTCAATCAAGCTGGGGTTTTATCATTCTAAGTCATCAAGATAGCTTCCTCAGACATTCAAGGGAAGATTCTTCATGTTTTGCTGTAGAAATTCAAGATCAAAAATCATGGAAAGTATATAACTCCATTGTTGCATGCTTCATTACATTATTTATTCATTTGGTTTAATTACCTGAAAAGGAGTTTGACCAAGGCAAATCCCCATGCCCTAACAATCAATATTTTCTCTTTCTATCTTTATGTGTTTGTAGATTTAGGTACTTTGAGGGTTTGAAGATCATTAAATATTAGGTTGAAGAATCATTGAAGACATCTATTTTTTGACCTAGCCAGAATATCAACAAAAAGTTACCTTTATGCCCAAAAATCAAACTTTTAGAAGCAGACACCTGTGGGAAACAAGAGTGTAGACCTAGGGCTTCCATTTCCACTTCCGAATTTTCAAAGATTCAGAAGTGCACTAAGTCACCACTTTGGACGACTTAGTCCCACTGAACCTAACTTTTAGTGTTTTTCTGAAGATACAGATACCCATTTGGTAGAAACTGGTTTTTGGTCAATTTTTCTAGAATCGAGACTAAGTCACCCAGATTGGCACAAGTGTCTCATCAGGCTTAAAAAATTAGAATTTCCAAAATTTTAGAGTTGCTTCAAGTTTCCAACACACTTCCAGGTGCACAAATTTTGTCTTACAACTTTCTATTTGATTTTATTTTCATTTCTAGGTCATTTAGTTCATGTTTGCATATCACAATGTATTTTCCAACACTGCACATTTTGATAGTTTTGCATAATTAGAGTACTTCATTTTCATATTATTGCATTAGTACATCTTAATTAGGCATAATTACATCTCATTAACATAGTCTTGAGTGTAAACCCTCGCATTTTGGTCTCACATACGATCCCCTTTCTCCTTTTAGGTGAAAAACCCTAGGAGGAGCAAAGCATTCTGAGAGGCAAACCAAAATCACCGTTAATAGAGAGACATAGGAAATTTGTGACATATTTAAATAAATAAATAAAATTTATTTATTTAAATAGTCAGGAGGAATAAAAGACATGAAATAATTAAATAATTAAGAATTATTTAATTAATAGTTGAAATCAGACTATAGGACATAATTAAATATTTTAATTATGTTGAGAGTAATTATGGAGAAAAATAAAGTCCGTAGGCCTAGGTCAATTTTATGTGTATACACTAAGGCTAAAAAGGACTAAAAATGACCAAGAGGGGAGAAATTTTTCTTGTACCTCATTAAGTGGTTCATCCCTTTCCATCAAAAACTGTAGCTGCTCAATCTTGGGTAGTTGTTTCTCATGTTTGTGAGGCATTTCACTAAGGGCTCTATAGAAAAATTAACAAAATCCTTATGGTGATTAGTTAAAATGATCTTGTTTGGGCCCACAATGGGAGTATATAGGAAAATGTATTCCCATTTTTTGTGGAAAACTCGCCTTACCTTCCCTACCTTCTTGTTTTTACCCCTCTAGATGGGGGAAAAAATAGGAGGGGGCATATACTTACTTGTTTATCAAATTTTTCTTTTGATTCATTGAAAATTATCTAAACCATTCTTCTCGCCATGGTAGTTTCTTTCATTTTTAAGATTGAATAATTTTTGAGTTTTAGAGAATCAAAACTTACATTAGATGTTGTAGTTTTTTGCTGAGCTCAAATGTTGGGGCATTGTTAGTATCTACCTATAGATACCGAAATCTGGTTTAAGCTTGCAACTTCAATATTCTTAATAATTCATGTTTCTTCCATGGTCATGATTAAATAATGTTAATTATTTAATTATTTACTTTAACTTTAATTCTTCTATTAATTAAATAATCTTAATTATTTAATTAATTCACACTTTTCTTTATTCCATTTGATTAATTAAATAAACACTTTTTATTTAATTATGTTACTAATTAACCTTATCCTTCTTGGAAAATTAAATAAATTCTTATTTAATTTACTCTTTATCATACTTCAACTATAATTAAATAAATCCTTAATTTATTTAATTATTCATTTAATCCTTTCATCACTTAATTAAATAAATCTTATTTATTTAATCATTCTTCAAATATCAAATGTTGAATTAAATGAATTATTTAATTCATAAATTTTATTTTAGCGCATTCCTCTATATTTAGATAATTGTGTAAATTATCTATGTATTCACTTTTACTTAACTCAAGAACTATTTAAATCGCTCAGTGAACTCTTGATTTAATGTCTGAGTGGCTTTCTCGAGTAATCTCTTCATCAAATCATTCAATCATCCAGTTCTAACTTAATTGTGTGTACATGCATATTAATTAAATACTCTCATTTAATTAATTAAACCTTGTGCATGCATTCAAACAAGAGGTGCTTTAATCAATCTTTATCTTTGTCATGCAAAGACTATTCTTTTGTTTTCGAATACCAAACTCGAAGATTAAATCATTTATTTAATCTTTAATTCTATTTCTAATTTGTATCACTCATGTCACTATTGACAGTTATCATAATGCATGTCTAATTTGTCAATCTCAACCGTCTGTTGATCTTTCAATCCTGGCCTGTCATTCGAATAATCAATTTTCTATAAATTGATCTATCATTCTTCATTCCAATCTCTCTTGAATCTTCAATGTTTTGCTAAATCACTATCATAGGCTATACTTGCATGAACTTACGAGAAATCTAAGGGAAATTATACTACAACGACAAAATGGAGAAGGGAAATCGAGATGATACATGGAAATATGTATATATTGGGTGAGATTGTTCAATTTTATTACGTTTTGGCTTTCCTTTGTTCTTTGTTCCTTAACATTAGATTGCATTAGAGTTTTTAGATTTAGATTGCATGTTTGCTCTGATCTATTTTCTTCTGCGCACTTTCTAGATGTTACATTTGGTGAACCCAATGTGAAGACACCATCTTCGCGAATCCGTATACTTTTTCATTTTGTAGGTTTTCATATAGAACGACACATCTGCTTGACAAAATGTCGCAATTGACATTCGAAGATCCATCAGTGTGACGAAGTGATGCAATTGACTTTCTGAACTGCATCTGACATGAGAAACAACACATTTGTCATTTTCTGAGTTGCAATGGATTGGTGAAATACCGAGATGCATTTGACAGAGAAAATTATGCATCCGACTGGTATATTTTAGGATTAGATTTTCAATTTATAGTTTCCTTTTCATGGTTTTATTTTCACTAATGTTTTGTTTTTAGCGTGTGTCTTGAGGAGTTAACTAGTTTTTGTAGGATGATTGACGAAGACAATATTGAAAATTACAAATGAATCTTTCTATAGAACACATGTTGAAGAACCTAGTTAATTCTTTGAAATAGATTATTTGGTAGTGTAGCAAATATTTCGTTTGGTTTAAAATTAACAAGTGTCTACTATGTTTGGTGTGAAAGCACAACTGTGTAATTACCCTCACAATTTGGTACATCAAAGTATCATCTCCCCTTGCACATCCGTGTGATCCTAGGTGTAAGAGAAACGGTTACCAACTCTAGAACTTGGGCATGTTCTGGTGGGAAAAAGTACTCACCCTAGGATGACTCAAACTGGTAGCACCTTGAACCCGAGGGACTTCTAGCCAGTATATAAAAGTGGATTCTTGGGGAAAGCCCAAGAATCACACGTATGGTTCTGATGAGATGGATCCAAAAGGGGACTCTCGCCACATGGATCATGCCCTACGAATGGAATGCCCGTACTAAATACCTTCTATTTTAGAGACCAACCATTTTTCGGTCGTTGCTCGGTATAGTGCAGGGTTCAGTATCATGCCTGAAGACACTCACTACTGATCCCCTTGAGTAGAGGTAATAGTTCTTGGGAAGTCATTACCTAAAGAATCCAAAGTTGGTGTGCTTGAATGACGTTAATCAGCCGTGGAGGGGATCCAATTCCACCAAACTTCTATCCGCTCTCGAGAAGGAAAGGTTTTTATCACCAATCTAGGGTATTTTGGTGGGCTATACCAAGTATAAAAACAATTGGCCTATTGGCCTATTAGGATTGTACTTATCTGTTGCCAAACTACACGTTCTTTGAGTCCAAATCAAACTAAAAACACTTTGTCTTACGAATTTCTTTGTTTGCCAGAACTTGATCATGGAAAATAGTGTCAATTTTATATCTCAATTCACTGAAAATACAAACAGAGTCACAACTGTTCACTAGAAGGTCGCAATTGATTTTTAGAGTTGTATCTGTTTAACTTCGAGTCACATTTGTCATTATCAGTCGTATCTGTTTAGTGTAGAGTCGCATCTACCAGATTAGCTCCCATTGGATTTGTGAAAAATCTCATATGTTATATTTTGAGTCGCAATTGCCATTACGAGTCGCATATGTAAGAAACTTAACTACATCTGTCTAACAAAAATACTAAACATTTACCAGAAACTCACAACTGATTGATAGAAAATCACAACTGTGAAACTTAACCGCAACTAGTAAACTTAACCGCATATGTGAAATCCTGCGACACATTTGTCAGATTATTAGAAAATCAGAATTCACAGTCACTATCTAGTCAACACTATCATACTAGTCTTTGATCTATCTTACTTGTCCTTGGATGGAAACCTGAAATGATTTGCTCACTCTTGCATCCTTTAGATATCATTTGGTCATTACTATAGTCATTCCAATTCTGAGTCTTACTTTCACCTTTGAGTACATATTGCCTTTAGATTTAAACTTCTAGGAAGGTCTTTTTTACAAAATTTAGGATAGGTTCATCATATACACTTTGGAAAAATCATAGCATCAACGAAATATATCATATAACCTAGTCCTATCATCTTATCCTTTGTCCTATAGAGAGTCCTCCTAGCTCATTAGTCTAGTTAGGAAACTCAACTTGTCTTTGATCCTCATCCTACATTGGTTCCTTGATTTAATTAAATTGACGCCTTGGTTAGAATTTAGGTAGTTGGTCCCCCGTCTTGAGTTTACAAAATTGATTACCTTATAAGTTTGCTTGGAATTTGCATCTTTAGATATTATCTTTCTAGACTAGTGTCATCTTACAAAATTCCTTATTTTGCATTTGGAAAACACCAAAAACATAGACTAGCGTCATACTATCCATAGACGTAGTTTTGCATTCCTTGCATATTGAGCTTATCTTACATGGTTGAAACTAGGTCTAAGAGAAAAGAGAGAGAAAATATGTCAAACCCAAATGAATTCATCAATCCATTCTCCACAAAACCTCATAGGAATTTATTAGACAAATTCACCACTAGAAACACTCAAGGACACATTATAGTAGAAGACATTAAGGCTGTCATACAAGACCCTGAATTTTCCTCTTTTGTGGATGAGTACCTAGCAAAAGATCATCAATGATACTTAGCCAACTTGCTAGCTGAAGGTGCTACCTTACCCATGGGATTCAGTATTAGCACCTTACAAACTCAACCTACACAAGGGACAAATACGACTATTAGTACTACTATACCCCAAGTAAATACAACCATACCATCTAGCCTACCTACATAGAGTATGATAGTCCATACATCTCCATTTGGTACGTCCGACATGACATCATAATTTAACTCCACTCTAGGGGCATCATCGTGCACTCCCTTTAGTCCTTTTTTTGGGAGTAAAAGATCTAAAACATCAGCTTATACACCAAATGTCAGTGTCACGAGTACCATACCACAGTCAACAACCATACCTAATGTTCATGTCATAGGTAACATACCTCAGTCAACGGCCATACCTAGTGTTCAAACCACTAGTACTATACCATAGATTACACAAAAAAGAGGAATTCCCTCATTCCAATATGGCAATCAGAATCCATCTTCCTAGATCGGTGGTTAGAATATATTCACACAGATTCCAAATCCAAATCCTTTCTCTCAAATGGGAAATCAGAACCCATTCTCCCAGATTCCAAGTCAACAAAAATTTACACAGATTCCAAATCAGAATCCCTTCTCCTAGAGCGGTACTCAGAATCCATTCACACAGATCCCAAGTCAACACCAATTTATGCAGATTTTGAACCAAAACACATTTACTAACATTCCAAATCCAAACCCACCTCAAATACCAACGTTCAATCAAAACCCATCACGAGACCTTGGATTTCATAATACATACACAAATCTACATAATCCACCCAACACATCATTGACCCAGGTTGACATCTTGCAAACACAAATGCATGCACTACAAACACAAATGGAGAACATGGCGGTGTCGACTAAGAAATCCTTTTCAACAAAAGACATATTCCCATTCCCCTTTGATAGATCATTGTACATGACTCCTTTCCCTCATGGGTATGTCATACCGAATCTCCCTAAGTATAATGGCAAGCGAAATCCAATAGAACATATAAGGGAATTTTCTTCCATATGCATAGATGTCGCTTATGACCCCACGTATCTATTGAGACTATTCCAAGAAGTCTTGTAGGGATTGCACTAGAGTGGTTTTCATGTCTAGACTATGGTATGAGATCTTGGGGTGAACTGGATGAGAAGTTTGTTGAGCAATTCTCCTTCAAAATAGACCACGAGATAAATATAGCAACCTTGTGTCACACAACACAATATGAAGGTGAAACATTCATCGCTTTCTTCCAGAGATGGAGGACTATAGCTAGCCAGTGTCCTGTCGAGATACCTGAAAAATAAAAAGTTACTATGTTCCAGGAAAACCTTCATGCAAAACTAAGGAGTAACTTAAGGGTACATTGTTGTACATATTTTTCGGAACTAGTGGAAAAAGGGGTTATAATAGAAAAAGATCTCATTGAAAAAGGAAAACTTAAGACATCAACATCCAATAGAAATCCGATCATGCAAAATACCCCCAATGACAGAAAAAAAATTTGCTCTCGCAACAAAAATGTTACCAATGATGGGGTAGTTGATGCTAAAACTGTACAAGTAGGTCCAATCATTACATTACAAGGACCTAACACTTCTACCAACATGTTTAATGCTATCAGTCAACCTCCCAATGTGGTCCAAAATACTCAACGTTCACAACAACAAAGAAGGTTTCAAAAATGTGAGTTCACTCCCTTAGGGGAACCCATTGAGTTTGTATTCAAGCAACTGTTACAACATAATCTTATACAACTATAGGAGCCAAGACAATACAATCCAGGACAATTTTAACCAGTTTGGTGGGATGACAATGCCTTTTGTGATTATCATAGAACTAAGGGACATAACCTACAAAATTGTCGCCAATTGAAAAATATCATACAGGATCTTGTCGAAAGGAGAATAATTGAATTTAGTGGATAGAAACCAAAATCATCAAACACTAATTAGCAAGTCTTTTCTGATCTGCTACATGACCATGGGAAAGGAACTGTTCCCAGTTTGAGTACTAAGACCAATATGTTAGCCAACTATGCAAGTATCAAGCATGATTATAATAGTGGTAAAACCATTCATCACCTTCGTGCCGCCGATGAGAATATCAATACCATTACTATCAATAAAAATCCTGAGTGTGCAGTCAACACTCGTTGTACGAAGATCACTATCCAAGGTCCTCCATCACAGCAAACACCACAGCCTTCCAAGTCACAATATAACCTACTTAACCAGTTGGGGAAGACCCCAGCCCAAATCTCAATCTTGGAACTGTTGCTTATCTCTCCTGAGCATCGATCCATTCTAGATAAGGCTTTACAAGACACCACAGTCCCCATTGATCTTGATGTCAATTATTTCCAAGAAATGGTGGGCTATTTGACTAATAATCATCATGCCACATTTTCTCAACAAGATTACGAAACTGAAAAGACAAACCATAATGACCCTTTACATCTGGAAGTCCTTGTTGATGACACCAAAGTTAGACTAGTTTTGGTAGACGGAGGAGCAAGGTTAAATCTGTGCACTTTAAAATTGATTAAGGCATTAGGTTTCTCAGAAGCATGTGTAGACACAACCAAAAGTATTGTCATTAAAGCTTATGATGATGAGGAATGAAAATCAAAGGAGGTGGTAACACTTCCTATCAGAATTGGTCCTGCGGTAATGGAGAAAAAGTTCCAAGTCTTGGATCTCACCCTTCCTTATAACCTTCTACTAGGCAGACCATGGATTCATGCCATGAAGGCGATCCCTTCCACGTATCATCAGTGTCTCAAATTCCCTTATAATGGCACTAAAATAACTATAGATGGTGACCCAGATTCATTCCAATACTACACCAATCTAAAAGAGATACCCCAACGCCAGGTGCCAGTAAACCAAGAGGCTTCATCATCCAATCCATCTTCCTATGTTGATTCGTCTACACTCACTCGAACATCTATTTCACCCTCAATTCCTACCAATCCTAGGGTTGAGATCCAAGACAAGGGTTATGGAGAGTATTACATGAAGACATCTTATTATGTTAGTCATTTGATTCCTCCTAAGTCACATGGTTTACCTACATTAGATAGGAGACAATCTATGGTCACTATACACGTTCCTCCCACAACAACTTTCACTAAATGGGGAGAATTAAGCAAAGAGGCTGTAAATACAGAGGATGTTACCTCCTGGATGTATAGAGAAGATGATGAAGAACCTCTCTCACTTGCTCAAATTCCTACAGATCTATATGGAAAAGGTTTCACAATCATGCAGAGCAAGGTATATAATGGACATAGTGGTTTAGGCTTAAACCAAGATGGGAGGATTGAACCAATCTTTGTTTCTCAGTGGCCAAAATGTGTGGGGCTTGGGTTTCAACCGATTTAGATTGGCAATCCTAGTAACACATCACCCTTAATTGAGGAAGTAAGTGCTTCAGAAGATATTAAGACATCTCATGAACCATCAGACCAATATCATGGTGACTCCCCCAAATCCAACAACTATGAGTGGGATTCCCTATCTTCTACCTCTTCCATGGACCTTGACAAGCTATTTGGAGAACTTGACTCAATGTTAAGATCCTCACCCAATCCATTGAATTCTTGTCCACCGAAGAAAATGACAAAAGAGGAATGGTTTAAACACTACTATTGGGAATCACTTGATCCTACCTTTTGGCAACCTCATACATCTATTTCAAATAACCAAACCTTAGCATTAGGCCCACCTCTCAATCCACCTAGATCTAAACCCAAGAGAAAACATGACTTAGTACAAGACTTTTGTGACCATATGAATAACTCAGTCTTTACCTTGACCCCATTAAACTTTGATAACTCCGATGATGACATGCCCCTATTTGATTCCCAACTCATTGATTGAGACCAACAAGACACACTCGTCTTAGACATTTTTTAGAATGACGAAGCAATTGCTGAGTTCCTGGGATTATGAGAAGGCACACCTAGTGGTGATCACAAAGCTGGTTTTACTATTGACTTGGAAAACAAAGCATACTTTGGGGAATCTGTTCAACCTTCCAATCACAAAAATGAGGAAAAGAATAAACAAGATAAAAAGGATGAGTCTCTAGGTGAAAACCAAAAGGCGCCTCTAGATGATGAAAAAGTAAAAATAAAGGATGCATTTGAAGGCGAAAACCTCTCTGAGGCACCTAAGGATGGAGGTTTGAAAATTCTTCCCGTTGCACAGGAAAAGTCACCCATGCTTGTTGAAGAGTCAGTGGAAGTCAACATAGGCACATAAGAGAATCCTCAACTGGTCTTTTTTGCAGCATCATTGACAATAGAAGAACAACCAAAATTCCATGACTTCTTTGCACAAAGATAGATAAATTTTGTTGGTTTCATTAGATCAATCGACTATGCAAATTGGATTTCCAATATTTTACTAGTCACTAAACCAACCAGGGGCATCTGCTTCTACATTGGTTTTAGAGATATCAACAAGGCTTGTCCTAAGGATGACTTTCCTTTTCCTAACATAGACATGATAGTTGACATGACAGTAGGATATGAGATGTTCTCCCTTATGGATGGGTTTTCAAGATATAATCAGATCAGAATTGTAACTAAAAACCAACCTAAGACAAATTTCACTTGTCCTTGGGGAAGGTATTGCTGGAATGTTATGCCCTTTGGACTAAAAAATGTTGGAGCAACCTATCAACATGCCATGACCACCATCTTTCCTGATCTAGTACACACTCTTATGGAGGATTATTTCGATGACCTTATAGTTAAATCCAAAACAAGGGCAGAACATTTACAGGTTTTAGAAAAGATATTTCAAAGGTTGGAGAAGTATAAAGTGAGACTCAATCCCAAGAAATGTGTGTTTGGAGTCAAGTCAGGAAAGCTTTTAGGCTATATCATTTCTAGACAAGGCATTGAAGTGGATCCGGCCAAGGTGAAAGCAATCATAGACATGCCTCCACCAACTAATCTCATTCAACTAAGGACATCACAAGGAAGACTGCAATCCATCTGAAGATTTATAGTGTAGTTAGTAGATAAGACACATCCTTTTCAACATTTACTTAAGAAAGGGGTACCCTTTGCATGGACAACTAGGTACAGAGAGGCTTTTCAACTAATTAAGGAATATTTACTCACACCACCAGTGTTAATGCCACCTGTTGAAGGATGACCATTGATTCTTTACATTACAACAACCTATTCATTACTAGAAGCATTGCTTGCACAGAATGACGATGAAGGTCATGAAAGGGCAGTCTATTATATCAGTCAGACTTTGGTAAGTTATGAGCTCAACTATAGTACCATTGAACATGCATGTCTTGCAGTAGTATTTGCTACCCAAAAACTAAGGAACTATATGCTAAACCATCAAACGATGCTGATTGCTAAAATACATCCTCTAAAATATCTTCTCAGCAAGGCAACATTAACAAGGCGATTGGCCAAATGGGTTTTGATACTTAATGAGTATGATATACAGTATGTGGAGAGAAAGGATATTAAAGGACAAGTCATTGCTGATTATTTAGCCAATGCACCACTACAAGAAGATCACCCATTAGTTGCAGACTTTCCTGATGAGTTTATATTTACAATTGACACAAACATAACATGGAAACTGTACTTTGATGGATCACATACAAATCATGGCTCAGGGGCTGGTATACTATTTATCACACCATAGGGTGATTCCATTCCAAAGTCATTCAGGATTGCATTCCCATGTACTAACAACATAGCAGAGTATGGCTCTAGTGACAGGGTTACGCATGGCAGTCAAGTGGAAAATTAAGAACTTATAGACTTGTATATGGTGATTCTCAACTAGTAATCAGATAGGTAAATGATGATTATGAGACTAAGGATGAGAAGCTTGCTCCATACAAATGTATGGATGATAGCTTTAAAGAGTACTTTGAAAAAGTCAAATTTCATCAGATACCTCATGTTTTAAACAAGGCAGCAAACACTATGGCTACAATTGCATCACTTCTCGACATTCCTAACAACATGCCTAAGTTTGAGTTTTTGGTAGAACAACTTTTGGTCCCAGCCTACAATATCCCAAATTTTGAGATGGTATGTGAGATTTTTGGTCCTGATTCGCCATCGTACAAATAAATCTATGACTATCTTCATGCTGAAATCATACCCACTGGCTTCTCAAACAACCAATGTAGGACATTCCTTCGTAAGTCAGCCAAATACACCATTGTGAGAGACACCCTATCTAGACACGCCTTAGATAATGCCCTACTGAGATGTCTTGATTCTAATGAAGCACAAGCAACCTTGCATGGGGTGCATGAGGGTATATGTGGTTCCCATTCTAGTGATCCTACCTTAGCCAAAAAGATTATGAGACTGGGTTATTATTGGCCTACTACGAAAAAGGACTCATATATCTTTGTCAAGAAATGTCACCAATGCCAAGTTCATGGAGACTTGATACATGCACCAGCACATGAGTTCCGTCCTATAATGTGACCATGGCCCTTCACCCAATGGGTACTCGACCTCATAGGTAAGATCCACCCCACATCATCTAATGGCCACAAATTCATTATCATTGCTACTGAGTATTTTACGAAGTGGATTGAAGCTATTCCTATGGCATTGACGCAGAGTGAGCAGCGAAGTACACCAATCTCAGATGGTATAAGTTCTTTATGAGTGCTTCTCTCAAATACTCCTATCAACACACCATCAAATCACTGTCCTTCTATAAGGAAAACTCAACACACCAAGGGTTTTTGAATATCATAATTTTAAAGGACTTATAATAACTTGAATCATGCTCTAACAGACCACAATCATAACACCATAGCCATGATCAGCACTTAGGAAACCCCATGAATTCATTCCTCAACTAGTAGGCCTCTTTAAACCCAATTGCTTGTAGCATTGCCTGGTAGGACAGTCCAATTAATTCTCACCCAAAAATATATATCTAATGTAAAATAACATTTTTAGGCAAGTATGATATGCCTCTACAAGGCCACAAAATCTTACTTCTTAACAGTTATTGGAAAAGCAACCATGGACCAACCTATTGATGTCCTCAAGAGGCCTAATTGAGTGCACTTGACTAGTTTTTGGTTACCTAGGCTCACCCCTTCTCCCCAAATCCTTTTTCCAAACTCCTACAGGCTACTTACAACCATTTCAATCATTCCTAAGTGCCACCTTGAAGAAAAATCTCTCAAAACAAGCAAAACTCATATTTTTGCTTTACAAGCTAGGCATGTCACATGAAGATACCAGGCCTAGATCAATTTGTAACATTCCCCACAAATTTAGCCATTCTCCAAAAAATTGAAAAGATGAAAATATACATAAATACCTTCCATCTCACAAGAAATTAGCAACTATACACCATGGGAGTGGAAGATAGAAGCATTTTTGGCCAAGCCCTAGTTTTGAGGGTTTCTTGACCTTCCCCTACTAAAATGGCTATAAATTTTACTATACTCAATGAAATTCAGTCAAATCAATGCCAAATGAAAGTTGAAACTCTCCTCTTTCCAACCATAATAGGTTTGAGCCCGTATAGATCATATAGAGGTCATACCACACGTTTTAGCAGCAATTTACACATAAATTTCTAGAAAACAACCACTTTTTTCATTAGAACTTCAAAGAAAATGATTCAACAACCATGCCTTGACCATGAGAGGCTTATTTAACATCTAACCACCCTTACAAACATCCTCCAACTGAAATTTTAATTAGTTGGACATTGGAAACCAACTTTTTACCAATTAGACCCCTAATTGCCTAGTTTTTCACTTTTAACAATTTGTTGACAATAAGTACATTATTATGCAAAATTTTGTACTTTTTGAACTAAATAACATCAAAGACCCCTAATTACATCATTAATGGCCTCAAAGGCCTTATTAAATGATTAAATGACCCAAATACCCCCTATTTCTTAATGTCTTCCTTGATCTTGAATTTTGAAAATGTGTGTATTGGTTGCTCCTACACCAGACATACATTACCGGCACATAGATCTATAAGTTTATCCTGAACTATATCATCTATCAGTATGGTGTCCCTCAATCCATAATTACTCATAATGGCTTCCCATTTAAGAATCAAGAATTCTGCCATCTTTGTGATGAATTTCATATTCAACATCACTTTTCCACTCCATACCACCCACAAGGTAATGAACAAGTAGAGGAATCTAAAAAAACAATCATTAGAATCCTCAAAAAGACTATCAATGATGCTGGCCATGATTGACATTTACAGCTTAATCTTGCCTTATGCACTTATCGCACAAGTATCTGTACTCCCACTAGCGCCACTCCTTATTCACTAGTCTTTGGTTCTAAAGCCATTCTTCCTATTGAGGTCAAGATTCCTTCCCTGAGGGTATCCTTGAAAGGCCTCATTGATGATGAAGAGTACCGAGTATCAAGACTCCATGAGCTAGAATTCTTGGATGAGCGCAGACAGAAGGCACTAGACCATCTCCAAGCATATCAGAATCGCCTTCATCGTAGCTATAATAGGAAGATCTTGAACATAAAATTTGACATTGGTGACCTGGTTTTAATGGAGAACCAAAAGAATCAAGCATAAAGAGAAAAACTAGGAAATTTTGAACCAAACTGGTTAGGACCTTATATTGTTATAGAAGCCTTTGGATTAGGAGTGTACCAACTCTCTACTCCTGAAGGGGAACCATTTTCCTCGCCAATCAATAGTCTTCATCTGAAGAAGTTATAAACATAGCTTCTGAGAGCCTTTTCTTAATTAGAGAAAATACAAAAAAATCAAAAAATCAAAAAAATTGTTACCAAGGTGAAACCTGGCAAACAGGCATCTTGGTAACACTAAAAAAATTAGATAATCCAAAAAATAGTAAAGACAAATAATTCGTCCAATAGTGAAAACCACTTGGGTGGTGCTTTGGATAAGTACCCTGGTGAAAACCTCACAAACAGGCACCATGTGTAGTTTGTAAGGAAAACTAGATGTGGAAAACAATTCTCCTAACATCAATACCTCAGAAAATAATGTAGATACACTTTAAAATTTACAATTACAGTCCAATTAAGATGCACTATGAAACAAACAACAGAAACAGAGTATTTGACAATCACACATGAACACCAGATATACATGGGAAAACCCTTATGGGAGAAAAACTCACCACACCAAGAGAAATCACTTTGTATTACAGGAATGAAATTACATACAAAATTCCAGACTTATCTTTCTGGTGTCATTATACAGTAGCATTCACCATTAACATTCTTGTACAGGAATCTTCACGTTACAGTCCACAGAATTCATCCACTGATACAATCACTCAACAACCTATCGATTCAACCAACGAATCAATTGATAATCCAACCCGATCACAATCAACAATCTCAAAATGTATCCATGGCATTCCCTGACTATCAAACTTCCTCACAGAACTGTCACAACTGATTGTCTTCCAACTATTTAGTTTCAGCTCCTCCTATTCATCCACGAGACTCCACATAAGATAGTCTTACTCGGTCAACAAAATTTGCAATGTACTAGCATCTCAGTGAGACACTAATAGTGTCTCACTGATGCCACATAGACTTCATATTGATGTTGCCAAGAGACTCTGTTATCGCTAAGATGTTCTATCTAGCTCCATGAGTTTCACTGAGTCACCAAGCAGTCCCCCAGACCTATCGCATTCACTAGGAGATCATAGCGAGTCACTAAAGGTATACCGAAGACACAAGTCATATCGAGCTCCAAAAGATAGTTGACAAGACATACCGATATCGCCAAGAGGTTTCTCCGAGATCTCTATTGTCACACCAAAGCTATCAATAGTCGCCAAGACATACACCCTTCGCTAAGAGAACATACCGAACTCCAAGACTTACCTAAAGGCTCTTCATCATCGGCAAGACTCATCAAAGTCGCTGGGACTTCTTATCGAGACCACCATGTTCCACCGATGACAAACATTCGCCAAGAGCTACACCGAAGACTTGAAAAGATGTTCCTATCGGTGAGACCTTCAACATTCACTGAGATGTCTTCCCAGGATCCTTGGGTTACCCCGATAGCCATCGGCTATCGGCAAGATAACCTTTAGTTGCTAAGACATTTCTTCGGCCACTTTTGAGTTACTCCGAAGAACGTATGAATGTTTCCCTATTGGCGTGACCTTCTTTGTTCGCTGGGACTTCTTAGCGAGAACCCTTAGCTATCTCAAAGCCCACGGTCACCAAGAGTCTCCCGGAAATATGATTGAATGGCCTGTTGGCCAGAGTTCTACCAAGCGCTATGAGGTCATAATGAGTACACTATGTCACAGCAATAGACTCCACAGTGCGACCATTCGGCAAGACATTTGCAAGGTCATAGTGACCTGTACAAACCAGAATGAATCAAGCTACTAGTCGGCCAAACAATGAAGATGTCACATCGACTTGTCTCTAATGGAGGTTTCAGCCTATATTGTTTGAGGCACATATTTCCAACAATCTCCCACTTGACGAAGATCATACAGGCACCTCCAGAGCACATCATAACTTACTGAAAATCATGGGCACTATGGCCCATTGAATTGGCACACCACCTGAACTTGTCTATGCTCACTGGCTTCATCAATGAATCTACAAATTCTCTAGAGTATCAACCTTTTCCAAACCGACCTTTCCATCCTCAACCATATCTCATACAAAGTGGTACCGTACATCAATATGCTTCATCCTGGCATGGAAAGTAGGGTTCTTTTCTAGACAAATTGCACTCTGACTATCATAGAAAATAGTTATTTCCCCTACATCAAAACCAATGTTAAAACACAAATGTTTCAACCATACAACTTCTTTACAAGCATGAGTAGCTGCCATGTATTCAGCCTCCATAGTGGACAAAGCAACTACAGCTTGTCGCTTGCTCATCCAACTCACTGCACCACCATTCAACATGAAAATGTATCCACTGGTGGACCTCCTGCTATCAATGTCCCCTACCCAATCAGAATCTACATAACCACGAATGCTGAGAGTCCTCTATGATTCAACTGAATTCCCATGGTAACACAAAGCGAAATCTGAAGTACCCTTCAAATATCTAATTACTCTCTTCACAGCATCCCAATGCATTCTTCCTGGATTAGCCATAAATCGAATCAAGTACCCCACTACTTGGGTAATGTCCCCTGTATGCATCATATTGCATACATAAGACTGCCTATTGCACTAGCATAAGGTACACTGGTCATGTCCTCCATCTTAGTAGGAGATTTTGGACAGTCCTCAATAGATAGCTTCGTTCCATGCATGACTGGGACCACTAGCTATTTGCAATCATTCATACAAAATCTCTCAAGAACAGTCCTGACATACTTACTCTGACTGAGCCAAAGCTTTCTATTCTTCATGTCCCTGGTTATCTCCATCCCCAGAATATACCTTGCTACACCAATATCCTTCATTTCGAACTTAGCAGACAACTGAGACTTAAGATCATAAATCATTAGCTTGCTATTTCCTATTAACAACATATCATCAACATAGAGAGCAATAACTAATACTTGATCACTTTCAACTTTATAATATACACAGTGATCAGATTTTGATCTCACAAATCCCAAAGATAATAAAAATGTATCAAATTTCTGGTACCACATTCTAGGTGACTACTTTAACCCATACAAAGAATTCTTTAATTTGCAAACTAGTTTTTCTTTACCTTTCTCAACAAAGTGCTCAGGTTGGGACATATAGATTTCTTCTTCAAGATCACCATGAAGAAATGTTGTCTTCACATCCATCTGTTTGACCTCTAAGTCATACGTAGCTGCAAGTTACAATAGAAATCTGATAGATGTCAGCTTTGCTACAAGAGAAAATATTTCCCCATAATCGATTCCCTCTACCTGGGAATAACCCTTTGTAATCAGTCTTGCCTTGTACTTTTCTACACTGCCATCCAGACCAATCTTTTTCTTAAATACCCATTTGAAGCCAATAGCCTTTCTTCCTTTAGGCAAGGGCACCAGACTCCAAGTTTCATTCTTATCTAAAGATGCCATCTCTTCTTCCATGGCTTCCAACCAAGAATCTGAATCAGACATTTTAAATGCCTCTTTAACAGTCCTAGGCTCATCAGTACTAGAAATCAAAGCATAGGCACAAGTAGAGTCAATCAAAGAGAACCCATACCCATCTAGTTGTTTTCTTTCTCGGGTTGACCTCCTCACTTGCTAAGGCTAAGGTTCTTCTTCTTCAGAACTTTCAAAACTACTCAAGCTCTCCTCAGTTTCAGGTACATTTTGAATTTCCAATTCCTCTTTCTTTGGTGTAGGAGGAATTAATGCTACATCCTTATTTTTATCTAAATTTTTCTCTGACTATAGATCCAAAGTGGAAGGTTTCAGCTCACGAAAGATTACACTTCTGCTATATACAACCTTCTTTGTATTAGGATTCCAAAGCTTGTATCCTTTTATGACAACACTATAGCCTATAAAAATACATTTGACAGCCTTGTTCTCCAATTTAGATATTTTCACATCTGACACATGAGCATATGCCTCACAGCCAAAAACACGAACATGTCTTAAGGAGGGCTTCTTACCAGACCATGCTTCCAAAGGTGTTTTCTCAACAAGAGCATAATTTGGAGAATGATTAATTAAATAACATGCAATAGATACAGCCTCAGCCCAGAACTTCTCCTCAAAGCTAGCACTACTGAGCATACTTTGTGCTCTCTCCATCACTGTCCTATTGAACCTTTTTGCAACTCCATTCTGCTATGGAGTATAAGGTGTAGTCTTGTGTCTTTTAATTCCATGGTCTATGCAATATCTTTCAAATTCATCAGAACAAAACTCACTGCCATTATCAGTTCTTAAGCATTTTATTTTTCTACCAGTCTGATTTTCAACAAGGTTCTTAAATTCCTTAAATCAACTAAACACTTCTAATTTACTTTTCAAAAAATAAACGAATGCTCTTCTTGAATAATCATCAATGAATGACACATAGTATCTTGACTTAGACAAAGAAGAAACATCCACTAGACCAAATACATCTGAATGAATATAGTCTAACAAACTAGAAAATTTATGAGGACTAGAATAAAATGAAACACGGTGCTACTTTCCATATATATAGTGTTCACATAATTCAAATTCAAGATTACAATCTTCAAGCCCCTCAACCATGTTTTTATTCTTCAAGGTTTTTTAACCTTTTTCTCCTATGATGCCAAAGCATAGTCTTCTCTGCAAGAAGTTTTACTTCCATAGAGTTTACATAATTAGGGATATTTCCCTCTTTACCTCCATGAGTAGCTTTCAGTGATTTTATAGAGATACTGTTACATTGAACAGCCTGTGCATCCAGCTTGTACAAGGTACCAATTCGAGCACCTCTAGCCAGCACCATTGAACCTCTAGTCATCTTGCAGCCATTTCCAGAGAACGTAACTTGTACTCCAGTATTATTTAACATACTTACAGATAATAGATTTCGAGCAAGACCTGGTATGTGCATAACATTATTTATTCCCTTCACTCTGCCATTAGGGAATTGTATTCTGACTCTTCCACGGCCAACAATTTCTAAAGTTGAATCACTCGCTAAGTACACCTTTCCACCATCGTATTCTTCATACTTTGTGAACTAATCTCTATGAGATGTCATGTGGAACGATGCTCTAGAATCAATCAACCAGACATCATATGATGCCTATGTAGCCAAGGCTGCAATGAAGGTGTCACCATCACTATGAGATGAACCATTATTGGAAGAGTCCTTCTTCTTTTTCTCCTCTTTACAATCCCTTCAGACATGACTAGGTTGCCCACAGTTCTAGCACTTCACCTTGGACTTCTTGCCAGGAGACTTTGATCTCCCTTCTGATTTTGATTTGGACTTCTTGTCCTTCTTCTTGCCTTTCTCCTTCGGTCTTCCTCTGACAGCAAGAGCTTCCTTTGCCATCTCAAAAGATTTCCTTCTCATCTCTTCTGACAACAAAGATGCAACAACATCTTCCATCTTGAAACTGGATGTTGTACTCCCAATCGCCATCACCAAATGATCCCATGAGTCTGGCAAAGAACACAATAGAAGCATATAGCGATCCTCTTCTTCAGTCTTCACACCAATAGATGTCAATTGAGCAAGTAGTATATTAAATGCATTTAGATGATCAGCAATAGACCCTCCTTCCTGCATTCTCAAAGAGTATAGTTTCTTCCTCAGGAATAGTTTATTAACCAAGGACTTCCCTTGATAAATAGACGCCAGTCTCTTCCACAAAGAAGATGCAATCTTCTCATGCACATTCAGAAGCATTGAGTCTACCAAACAGAGCCTTATCAGCCCCTTAGATTTCCTATCTACAAGGTCCCAATCTTCTTGCTTCATGTCTGTAGGTTTTATTCCAACCACATCAATCCAAATATCACGGTCAACAAGAAGATCCTCCATCTTGAGTTTCCACAACTCAAAGTTACTATCGTTGAACTTCTCTATTTCAAACTTTCCAAATGTACTAGCCATCTCAACCTGTAATCAGAAATAACAATTTTCTACAAGACTCCCACTGAACAAAAATGACTCAAAAAACCCAACATACCCACAAGGATAACACAACTGGCTAGGCTCTGATACCACTTGTAAGGAAAATTAGATGCGGAAAACAATTCTCCTAACGTCAATACGTCAGGAAAGAATGTAGATACACTTTAAAATTTACAATTATAGTCTAATTAAGATGCACTATGAAACAGACAACAGAAACAGAGTATTTGACAATCACACATGAACACCAGATATACATGGGAAAAACCTTACGGGAGAAAAACCCACCACACCAAGAGAAATCACTTTGTATTACAGTAATGAAATTACATACAAAATTCCAGACTTATCTTTCTAGTGTCATTATATAGCAGCATTCACCATTAACATTCT
>VDFB02343322.1:0-21686 GCA_007258455.2 Sequoia sempervirens | reverse complement strand
CTTTTTACCAAACTCTGCATATTAGTCCATAAAACTCTACTTAGTATTTGCACCACCTTTTTCCTTTCAAACGTTTTCAGTTCCTAGTATCTAGTACCCGAAATCACTTGCATTACAAAGTACTCTTTGAGTAAAAATTTCTTACTTTTCACTTCCAGTGATCCTTTCAACTTGCTAGCTCGTGCCATAAGAGTTATTATTTTTCACTTGGGTCCCCAAGTCTTATAGTCTTGGGGTGTGTTGTGAGAACACACAAAAAATAGGTCGAAACTCTACAAGTGGAAAAAGACAATCCACAATAGGATCCTCTAGGAATGGAGGTTCATTTCAGTCTCCATACGTCTCCCAAAGTTTGGTCATGAGGTCACAAGGGATTTTAATACCATCAGTGGCCATTTGTGTATCAATATCACAACTACAACCAATTAATCCTAGGATATGTTCTATTTTAAAGTCCCACACAACTCTTTTCCATGTTGATGAAAGTTTAGGAATGAATTTTAGATTTTTGGCACCCACAAGACTCCCTAACTCTTTTAGGGTTTTTCACCTAAAAGGAGAGGGGTAGGGCCAAAAATGCTAAAGGGTTCATTCAAATTATGTTATGTATGATGAAATTATGGCTAAATTTAATGATCTAATTGCAATTAAGTGATCTAAATGACTGACTATGGATGCAAAATCTAGGAAACAAGTGATGTTGAAAAACACATTGTGTAGTGCAACAATGAACTAGAAATGAATGCTAAACTTAACATAATTGAACCGAACTGAAAGTGTGCACTTGGAACCTTGATGAAGACTGGAAATTGCATTTGAAATGTTGTTGATGCTATTTTTCGGGTCTGGAGGGACTCATTTTCCATTCTGGGCAAATTAGTCCCAGTTCTGTCAAACTTAGCCGAAACTTGTTTCTAACAAAAGGGTAATAAAAAATGCAGAAAACTCAAAATTGACCCTAGAGTGGGACTCATTCACCACCCATGGTGAATGAGTCCACTTTTGAATTTCTATATTTTCAAAGGTGGATTCTGAAGCTTCTGATATGCACTTTAGCTTCCTACAAGTGTCTGCTTCCAAAACTTTGATTTATAGGTCTGAAAATGAGTTTTTATTGATATTTTGACTTGTTGAATGAAGAGAAGACTTGAGCAACCTTGCAGCTTGATTCTTAATGATTTCCAAGCTTCCAAGAGACCTAAATCTGCAAATACACAAGATGAGAAGAAGAAGTGGTGAATGTTAAGGCATGGGGGTTTGCCTTGGTCAATCCCCTTTTAGGTAATTAAACCAAAATGATGAAAGAATAGAATGAAATATGAAATAATGGAATAGATTACCTTTCCATGATGTTGATCTTGGATTTCTGCAACAATGGAGGAATATTCCACCCTTGAATGTCTTTAGGAGCTTTCTTAATGTCTTGCAATGATAAAACCCTAAGTTGCTTGATTTAAGATGAAAGATTAGTGGATGAATATGTGAATTAAGTTAATGGATGTAAAAATGAGTTTAGAGAGGTTCTTTTATAGTAAATTCACCTATTTTAACTATTAATACTATTGGCACTCTCAAATTTTGCAAATTTGAGATGCCCATATCAAAAATTTTGCCTCTGCACTTTCAGAAGAGCACCTGATTAATCTGCCTGAATGGCCTACTTTGAGAGGTCATAACTTGAAGCTTGTTGATTTTCAAGCAAAACCCACTTGTGGACACACTCATGTGTCCTATGTGAATGTGCATGTCAATTTTCATCTTCTCATGATGAGTTTTTTCAAGGTTTCAAAAAGTGAAGTTGGAGGGTTTTGTCACTATTCAGCTATTTGTGAATGTTCAGTTTTGCAAAGTAGCCTTTTGTTTGAGCTTGGATTTTGCAACCAGTTGATCATCATGCCAAAATTATTGTTGCTCTATATTATCCCTACCAAAATGAGCTCACATGTCAATTTTTAAAGTCTCCCGATTTGATTTGCTATTTTTAGCAGGTCAAAACCAAATGCATTTTCTCCTGTTTTGGAGTTGCATTCCTGACAGCATTTCAAGGTGGTCAACTTTGACACCTCATATCTTTTGATCAGTGATATTTCATGCAAATTATTCTTGCACACATGTTTATTGTACCTAAATGAACTACTGTGTCCAGTGGCAGCTCGCCAGGAGTTGATTTGTTATTTTTGCAAATTGGTGAGTGGGTCAGTTTTAATTGGTTTAGAAAGACTGCAGTTTCAGAAAGTTCAATTGAGCTACTTTGAGGATGAATAACTTTCGCCCTGTGAGTCCTATTGTCAAGCCATGTTTTGTATAGTATTCTCTGGACCAATGGCTACATGCTTGCAAGTTTTCGTGACTTCAGGAGGTCATTTACCTAGTTTTCAAGGCTGATTCCAGAGCCCGCCTAGTTAGTTTTCACCATTTTCAAAAAATGATAGAAAACAAATTTTAGTGAAAACCCATTTCATGTTTTCATTCCTGATGCATTCAAGAGCAGATAACAATGATTTCAAGTGTGCAGGTTGGATTTGGTAAGGAGAGTTTTATTGATGACAAGAGTGGGATTGTTGGTGTAAGACTAACAGTTGATGCAAGGCATTAACAATTTAAGTCCACTGGTTGAATGTCATTTGCTGATGAATTCTTTTTATGTGTTTGACTACATGGCCCATAATTAGGCACTGATTTATCTTTCAGCTTAGTGCATCTCAAAAACATTTTATAAATTCAAAATCATTTTAAATCCCTGTGTTATAGTGTTGTGGTTATCTCATGCTCCAAATAGTTGATATTATTGATGAACAACCAATTCTATTCAGTATTATCCTATTATGTTGAGCTATTAAATGAGATTATCTATTGTTGTTAATGTTGTTTATGATAATAGTGCAAAGATTGTAAAAGCATTAAGGGATCACCCTCCTGGGTCTTGCAGAACCCGAAGTGTAGGAGGATTTTTTAAAGTCCTTGTCAGTTGGTCCAGATCCTTCGAGTTTCCCTTGATTGGAATTGGAAATTCCATAGGTAGATTAGAAGACAAACCTGGTTGTAGTAAAAAAACAAACCAACAGAATGGCGACTCTGTTGGGGATGGCTTTGAATCTCCAAGTGCAGACTGCTTAGTTACATAGTCATATTATTGTTTGCCATTTTGATTTCACTCAAATATTGAAGGATTTCAAGCCTGGAGAGATAATTGTTGTAGTGAACGTGAAAGTTACATGATCTATGGTGATGTGCTGGTGGAAGGAACTCAGAGATAGATTTATTTGTGAAAGAAATTCATGTTGTTTGAATTTCAATCCTCTAAGAAGAGGTGGCAACTCTATAAATAAGAACCTATTGAAGATTTAAAGAAAGTTCCAGATCTACAAGTATTTCCAGCTAGGAAGAAAGAAAATAGCAGCTGCAACATTTCCAGGTATTCTTCACATGTTTGAACTCCTTAGGAAAGAACTTTGGTTCCCTTATTTAGTGATATTAAGCACTACAATCAAGGGAGGTTGAATATTGTAATTGAGTAGTTGTAGAGGGAGTAATTTTCATTTGCAAAATGTATGGTTGTTTCAGTTCTCCCTCTACAAGCTATAGTATCATGCCTAGAACACAACCTTGTCCTCATAGGAAGGTGTTTGATAATGAAAGATATAACCCTTTAGATTTTAGTCAAATCCAAGGTTACCCACATTCTGTCCCAAGAAGAATTAATGAACGTTTGCCTAAGTTTAGAGATGATTTTGAAGAATTGGCATCAAGACATGTATAGCATTTCATTGATTTGATGGAAGAGTGTCAGATTGAAGAGGAAGATGTTATCATGAATTTTTTTGTAAGAACTTTAGAAGGTATGGTTGAAGGTTGGTTTACTTTCTTACCAATGCATTCCATATATTCATGGCATGAGCTTACAACATGTTTCCTTGATACTTTTAAAGATGAGTCAGTAGTGAATGATGAATGCTTGTCTGAAGATAGAAGTCTGCATACTCAAGAAGAATTTGAAGAGGAAATTGCAAACAAGGTTGAGTCTGAATCATATATTGATGCACCGTGTGATATAGAAAGATTGGAGGATGAATCTATCTATGATTTTCATGATAGATTTATGAAATTTCTGCCTTCTATACCAGAATTAGAAAGACCTGATGAATCATTTTGAATTTATTTGTTCTATGAAAAATATAAGCCAGGTCTAAGTACCATGCCAGTTCACTTGAGGCCCCCTAGCCTTGGATATTTATATCAATGGATTTCAATAATTGAGGAGATGATAGATAAATGTGGAAGTCATCTCTTAACTCAATTATGTGATGGTACTTTTTCAAGATTTAGTCCAATGGATGCAGATGGTATAGTAGAAGACAAGAATGATAGTGCATCATGCAGTGATAAGGATGTTGTTTCTGAACAACCTACAGAAGAAATATGTCCAGAAGAATATTGCAACCATGATGGTCATGAACATATAAATGAAACATGTGAAGTGTCTTCCATTTTCTTTGAAAATACAAGAATAGAAAGAAGATTTTCTATAGCAAATGAAGGCTGCAATGATGCAAATGATACCGAGAGTGTTTTCTCCTCTATGGACTTTGAATACACAACTGAAGATCATGATGATTATGAGGTTTTAAGTTTTCCTGATGAGAACAATGGTGTTGTAGATGGAAGTTTTCAATCAGTTGAAAAGCATTCTTGTGTAGGTGATCAAGAGGATTTCAAATCTATTTTCAGCCCTAGTAATTCTGATTCATTTCAAAAGCAAGAGATGGAATTAATCTCCTTGAATGAAAAGTACCTTAATGAAGATGATGTCAATGTTGCTGAAGGCTCACAAGAACAAGAAAATGATGGATATGAATTGAACATCTTATTTGAAGAAGACATGTGTAATCAATAGTACTGCAATACACTTGGTTAAACCAATCTTTTGAGTGTATGTAGCATTAATGAGAGCTTCCATGATGAGATAAGGGTGCTTGCAGATTTGAAGAATGCTATTGAGAGCATCAGTGTATCAGTTGCAAATGACAAAGTATGCAAGGGTTGTCAGTTAGAGCAGTCATGTGTGAGAAGTTTCCATGAAGAAACAAATGATGATTTTCACTTTAACAATGAGGAATGTAGCCTTGCTGATTGTTGCAGCAATGTGAACAAAGAGAAGGATATGCATGCATGAGATGTGTTAAATGAATCAGTACAAGCAGTTGATAATGATGAACAAGGAACCCCTGTTTTGCTTAATGTTTTACCTTCTTCTATTACTCTTGCTGCCTTTGAAGCCATTATTGAATGTTTTCATGAGGAAACTATTTATGTAGATGTACATGAGAATGAAAATGTAGAAATAAACATTGGTACAACTAGTTACAACTTTCATGATGAAGAACGTGATTGTGTCTATCATATTGATGCATATGAGGACCTTTTTTCTGGATCTGCAATCCATATTTCCTCTCATGAGTAGTATGTTTTAGATTTTCATATTGAAGTAGCAAGAGATGATGTTGATACACCTTGCATTGATGAATGTATCTATGACACTCACTATGATGAATTTTTTGCAAATGAAAGTTTTGATTCACATGAACCTATAATTGAAGCTTCCCTTCATGATGACACATTGAATGTTGATAATTTTGTCTTTGAACTTGAGGTGGAGAACATTGTTTGGGATACTAGAATTTCTTCTGAGTGCCAGGATTTGAATGGAGATGAAGGTATTGTGGGTGTTGATAAATCTGATTTTTAGAATCTTGAAACACATGGCAATGTGTTTGGGTTGTGTTGTTGGGATGAAGACAGGCTAACCAGTGATGCATTTCAGTTGGAGGAGACACAGATGCATGAGTAATCTTTGCTCAGTGCACAAGAGGATTGCATGTTGTTTTTTAGCTGTGATATCTCCTCTAAGATGATCATTATGAGAGGGTTAGTGAATGTGGTCTTGATCACTATCCTCTCATGTTGCCACTTGATCCAAAAGAAAAGAATGAAGAGAGTGGCAATGATGAAACATATTTGATTTGGCTACCATGTGATGAAAAAATTGAACAGAGAGAAAGTTTCTACTCACACAAAGGTAGCCTGATACTTATGTTTGCAGGGATGCGGTCACCTATGTTGTTGTGGTTTAACAGTGGCAAGCATGAGTTGAGGGAGATTAGTTCTTTTTGAAGAATTGTGTTTGATAGAGGTAAATGCTAACTCACCATTTTCATTTGGTGGCCAAGGGTCACCAGATAAAGTTGAAAAAAGAAGAATGAATAAAGGAGCAGTTTGAGGACACTTGATTGACTCAGTTATTTGGTCTACTCCCTAGAGATCTGGAATCTTGCTATGCCCACAGGGGGCATACATCCCCAGTCAGAGCCACTGTTGGCACTCTCAAATTTTGCAAATTTGAGATGCCCATATCAAAAAATTTGCCTATGCACTTTCAGAAGTGCACCTGATTAATCTGCCTGAATGGCCTACTTTGAGAGGTCATAACTTGAAGCTTGTTGATTTTCAAGCAAAACCCACTTGTGGACACACTCATGTGTCTTATGTGAACGTGGAGGTCAATTTTCATCTTCTCATGATGAGTTTTGTCAAGGTTTCAAAAAGTGAAGCTGGAGGGTTTTGTCATTGTTCAGCTATTTGCGAATGTTCAGTTTTGCAAAGTAGCCTCCTGTTTGAGCTTGGATTTTGCAACCAGTTGATTGTCATGCCAAAATGATTGTTGCTTTATATTATCCCTACCAAAATTATCTCACATGTTAGTTTTCAGAGTCTCATGATTTGATTTGCTATTTTTAGCAGGTCAAAACCAAATGCATTTTCTCCTGTTTTGCAGTTGCATTCTTGACAACATTTCAAGGTGGTCAACTTTGACACCTCATATCTTTTGATTAGTGATATTTCGTGCAAATTCTTCTTGCACACATGTTTATTGTACCTAAATGAACTACTGTGTCCAGTGGCAGCTCGCCAAGAGTTGATTTGCTATTTTTGCAAATTGGTGAGTGGGTCAGTTTTAATTGGTTTAGAAAGACCGCAGTTTCAGAAAGTTCAATTGAGCTACTTTGAGGATGAATAACTTTCGCCTTGTGAGTCCTATTGTCAAGCCATGTTTTGCATTGTATTCTTTGGACCAATGGCTACATGCTTGCAAGTTTTTGTGACTTCAGGAGGTCATTTACCTAGTTTTCAAGGCTGATTCCAGAGCCCGCCTGGTTAGTTTTCACCATTTTAAAAAAATGACAGAAAGCAAATTTTAGTGAAAACCCATTTCATGTTTTCATTCCTGGTGCATTCAAGAGCAGATAACAGTGATTTCAAGTGTGCAGGTTGGATTTGGTAAGGAGAATTTGATTGATGACAGGAGTGGGATTGTTGGTGTAAGACTCTAATAGTTGATGCAAGGCATTAACAATTTAAGTCCATTGGTTGAATGTCATTTGCTGATGAATTCTTTTTATGTGTTTGACTCCATGGCCCAGAATTAGGCACTGATTTATCTTGCAACTTAGTGCATCTCAGAAACATTTTATAAGTTCAGAATCATTTTAAATCCCTATGTTATAGTGTTGTGGTTATCTCATGCTCCAAATAGTTAATATTACTGATGAATAGCCAATTCTATTCAGTATTATCCTATTATGTTGAGCTATTAAATGAGATTATCTGTTGTTGTTAATATTGTTTATGATAATAGTGCAAAGATTGTAAAAGCATTAAGGGATCACCCTCCCGGGTCTTGTAGAACCTAAAGTGTAGGAGGATTTTTTAAAGTCCTCATCAGTTGGTCTAGGTCCTTCAAGCTACCCTTGATTAGAATTGGAAATTCCATAGGTAGATTAGAAGACAAACCTGGTTGTAGTAAAAAAACAAACCAAAAAATACCTCATCACAGGCCAACATGAAGCAATATTAAACTTAAATTTCACTTTTTTCCTACTCAAAGGTCAAAATTGAGCAAAATGGGACTCATTCGCTACACATGGAAAATGGGTCCCACTTTGAAGGGACTGATTCACCATGCATGGTGAATGGGTTCCATAGGGGCCAATTTGACAGTTCAGATGCCAAGAGATAAGGAAATAAGGTCTAAAATGCAACCTTGTTGGGTATTTGATTAATTTAGGCCTTGGGATGCACAATATGGGTTAATAGAGGACTATTAATGATGATATGAATGTAAAATAGGGCTTGGGACACATAAATCAATATGAAAGTGTGATTAAATACATTTTACAACACTAAAATGAGGTCCACATAGCCTAGGAAGGCACAAGAATCAATGTCAATGTGTAAGACACATTACAACACTAGATTATCATTAAGTTTATTTCAAAAACCTTCTAGATTGATGTAATAATATTATTAAACACATTTTATAATGTTGAATTGGGAAGAAATGGATTCATTAAGCCTAGAAAAGCATGAAAGCATCTTACAACTCATTACAACACCTTTACAAGACGTCATTAAATGCATATTAAGGGTCCAAGACCTAGTGTGGATGCATAAAATGCCTCACAACACTAGATTAAGACCTCATTTAGTCCATTTTATCATAAATTAATCCCATGTCAAGCAAGAGGTCTTTTTTTCTATGGCACAAGGAACTAGTCCATAGAGATATGGCAAAAGATTAAGCCTCCTACAATGTGTTAGGATTCCATCTCACCAAGACTTAAAGTTCCCTTGATTTAACCTTATTACAATAGGATTATTTTTTATGCCCATATTAAAGTCCTTAATTTATTCACACAATAGACCAATCAATAGACATAAGGCAAAAAAGGAAAAAGATTATCCCCCAAAATTACTCAATCACGAATCCCCCCAAGTAATATATGATTTGGAACTTTATATTTAGTGTGTTTATAGTTGCTAGATACCAAAAACAACAAGCTATACTTGATCTTAGTGCTTACAGACACCAAAATAGGCCATATATTCAAGTACTATTTGAGATCAATATGATCATACCACTAAAAATTCATGAAAAATTATGCACTTAAAAAAAATGCACCAAAAATGGTTACTATAGGAGCAAGATATGAGCTCCCAAAGTTCCCAAAATGAGGAAAAAGCAACAAAACCTATGAGAATCTATAATTTATGGAAAAAAATACACCAAAACCAAAATCTAATTGCACCACTATGAAGAGTGCAAAAAAATAGCCCAAATAAAAAAAAATTTGAAAAAGGGAGTCAAAATGAGCAAGTTATGAGCCTCTGAAGTTGGACTGCAAAACCAAAAACTCCATTGGTGAGGGGGGCAATTTTTTTTGAAAATGTTGAATTCACTATTGGTGTAGTGATGATGTCAGCATTTCACTGAATTAAAATTGATGTTCAGGTGACTGTTGAAAAATAACATACCCTTCCGCTGGAATATTTTCCTTTGTTGGAATATGCTCTAGAATATTTTGGAACCACTGGTTGTAAGGGGGAATCTAGAATTTCATAATATTCTCCAGTGGAATATTCTTTTGTTTGATTTGACAATCAATAAGTTTAAAAAATGCATGCTAATTTCCAATTCTTTGTGCGAAGATATTAAGTGTGGGGGTCGCGCTAGTGAAATGGTGCCAATTGTTGGTAGGTGGGCCCGATCAAGCACTACCATACCCTGCACAACTGTAGACTATGTCTGCAATTATTTTAAAGAAAGCCGCAGATTTTTTTTACTTTGATTTTTACGATTTTTGAAAATAAATACAGATTACTGAGAGCAGGGGGTGAATTAGTATTCTATTAGAATTTTTGAACACAACAAATTCAATCACCAAAACATGTTAACTATAACAGGAAATGAAAGCATGAAACATCCACAAATCCATTTAACACAAGAACACCAAAACTTTTACATGGAAAACCTAAAATGGGAAAATTAGCTCACAATATATTAATTATATCTAGATATAGTATATTACAGAGGCTCACTACTAGGACAAATTGTCCTTAAAAGGCTCATATCCAGAGTTAAGTACAATACAAAATGGTATGGATCACTACCAAAATATGAACTGATACAAAGTGCACCTATCTTGTGTTGTATTTTAGTTCCTTTGAAGCTATGAATATGAAGTACTATCCTACTTAGTAGTCGCTAAACAACTCACTTTGATTCTGAACCTCTACCACTAAACACCACTCACATCTGATATGCCATTTATGTTCGCACATCCACTTATCTCTCATACTTCTACACACCTTTACAATTCAAAAATATCTCATATATATACCTAGATACATTGCACACATCAATTAGGTCAACCTAATCAGATGTACAAAATAGTCCAAAATAGCTCGTCATCACCATACAAGATTAAAAATATCTTTTCTCCCAAGAAAAACATGTAGTACTTAATTTCAAGTTGGTATGGATCTGAAATAGATTCAACTAAGATCCGCAAAGTATAATTAATATTCTCAACATGTATCATGCATTAGGTCACCCAGGAATATGGTATAATCACAAAAACTACAATCATACACACACTTCTCAAAATAAACACCTTCCAAATTCAATATTACTTTAGTTTCTCTTTACAACAACATTAGAGAGACTACCTTTAGAATCGCAGCATCAAAACAACCTTCTCAAGAAAATGTGAAATCTCCCATGTAGGTAAATTGAACAAAGAGATGATTATAGTATATAGAGTTAAACTCTGTCATTGATAACTTCCAGTACACATCACAAAACTTCTTGAGATCTTGAATATAGTTGTATGAATCAATCATAATGATATGATTAAGAGAGTAGAGTTACATCTCTTCTTACAGTGAAGTGCAGACCCAAAAATTGACGCACTAGACCACAACACCATCAACAGAGAACACTTAACCAAACCTCTGATAGATCAGCTTCTGGTATAGTTAGTACTACACACCAAATATGCTTCCCAAAATGTTGACATCAATGCCAACACTGAGCTGTTGAATCTACCTATGTATGGACACCTCATGCTCATGTTGATAGGCATCATCAATGAAAACAAACTCCCAAAATTCCAACAATCTCCCCCTTTTTCATTGATGGCAACTTGCATATCAAAAAAAAATTCATACTAATACAAAACCAACTAAATACTCCCCCTTTCAAAATTAATACTCCCCCTTTCAAAGTTGACCTTGACTTTCCAAAACTTTCCAAAAGGTTTTCCAATTTTTTTTTCCTTCTCACTATTTATCTCTCCCCTTTTGACATCAATGGTAAAGGTCATGCAGGGGTCTGGTATATTTCCCTTGAATATATGTATGTATGCATCAAAAATAAATTGATCAAAAGGATATCAACATATTAACCTAAAGATGAAGATCCCTTAAGATTCTTCAAGATATCTTGCCATGTAGATTTACCTTCTTCCTAAGAACCTTTTGCATGTGCAAGAGTCTTGTATAGTAATTCAAGTTTTGTTAAAGACTCTATACCTTCTTCCTTAGTGTTGGTGCTAGGATTTATTTCTAATATACTATTAGCACTAGCAAGGGAACTAGATACAAGAGTGTGGCTTATTTTTACTAAATCTCTAAGTGCCACATATTGCTTAATTACCTTTGTTCTCTGACTTTGTAAGCTAAATATTTTGTCCTGTAGTTGCATGATGTAGGACCATATCGAATTGCCCCTTTCATTTTCAAAGCTATAAACATCTTCTTGAGTGCTTAATGGAATTTCATTCTAACTTATTTCATTCTTTGCATTTAATGTCCATTTAGAGCAATTCAGGCAAAAAGCTATTAACTCCTGAGCTTCTTATTCACATTCTTGAACATCCTTCATTTCCTTGAAGACTCTATGGTATGCATTTGCACATTTATTTATGATCCCTTCTATATTTTATTTTGAAGTTCTTGGTTCTGACTCATTTCCTATTTTCTCTTTCAATTCAGAGATGTATACTTTCAATGAATTAACCATACTCTTGAGATTTTCCAAAGTGGACATAGATGAATTAAAGCTAGTGTTGGGAATCACTTCTTGTAAATCTTTTAATGCTTCATCTAGGTCTTGTATGTTTGCACTTTCATGCTCATCTTGGGTTACCTCAAATTGACTTCCTTCTTGTTCTGTGATCTCTTGCTTAATAGAAACACTTTTTCTCTTCTTTCCTATTCTTTTTGTACTATCGGAGGCTTCAGTCATAAACTTCTCTTCTAAATTTGTTCTATTGGGGTCATTTGAACTTTCTAGAAGCACTTTTACATAATGATCAACTTCCTTTATATTTACTTCATAATCTAACTCAAAAATCCACACAAGTCTGGGCTCAATTGCTTTCATGTAACAAAAATCAGTAGAGACAAGGAAATTGATGTCTCCAGAGTATTTTTCCACCACACTTTCTAGAATACTTGTCCTTTTATTCATCCTCATTTGAAACATTCCAAAGAACATTGCAATAGAAATTTCTTGAGCATCTGAACCACCAAGACTCATCATGAGATTCCTTATCTGGTGTGCTATCGGCTCTGTATTAGTCCATTCAACCTTTCCAATAATAGGTATCTCCTTCATGAAGTAAAAGATTAAGAAAATTGTTAAAGTGTCGTACTGGAATGCACTCTTCTTATTCTTTTTTATTTCTTTCAAATTATTCATTAGGTTTTGTTGTAGTTGCTCACAAATATCATAGTCCTTACCATTCTCAACCATGTCAAATGCAATGTATGTGCAGCAATAGTAGAGACTATATAGTGATTACTAGCTAAGCAAATTTTATGTCCAATAAGCATTGCAGCATACCAGATAGCTAGATTTTCAATTGTACTCAAGACAAGTTATTTTCCTTTAAGAGTTGCGCCAATATTTTCTATTAATTTTGGATCATCTATAGACTTCCACTTCAGAACTAGTCCAAAGGACCACAAACTAGTCACATCCCTTATAGCTTCTCTAGTTATTGAGTGTGCAACATCAATCCAAATAGACTCATCATGAACCCTACTTGAATCCTGCTTAATGCAATCCAAATTTACTTGTCAAATTCAAACAGTGGAATTTCCTCCAAATATCCAGTTTCTTTTCCACTAGGGTTTTATATGCATCATATTTTTCTTCCAATTCACTTTTACACAAAATACTTAATTGAACAGGTGACATTTCCTTTATTTTTCCATAAATGTATACATAAATATATTCAATAGGCAAAACTCTAAGGGGAATTCCAAAAAATGCACCCATCAAATCTTCTGACAATTTTTTTAGAGAATACCTCTTTAATTTAATTTGTGGTTTTTCTAAAACATTCACTACCTTCAAGCCATCCATTGCATTAAAAATTAATTGTGGAAAAGAATTGTGTAAGAAGAATACCTCTTGAATTTTCTCTAGCAAAGAATAGGGTTTTGATGTTTATCTTTCAGAACATGCCTCGAATCCACTTCCTCTTCTTCAATTTGTATTTCCTTCACACCTTGAATTTACTTCCTCTTCTTCAATTTGCATTTCCTTCACATCAAATGAATTTTTCTTCTCAAATATGTTTTTAAACTCCATGATTTGACTTGTATCAATAAATATATTAGCAATAAATGCTACAAAAAGCTGTCAAACTTCGAGCCTTAGTATCCATAGTTAATCTACAGATGCTCTGCAAACTTCCACATCACAATATTTCCTTCCACAACTTTCTTCAATAGCTTTTAGAAATTCCTTTTCCAAGACATATCTTCGTGTCACAACTTGACACCTGATATTTTAGGGGGTTTTAGAATTTTTCTATTATTTCTCCCCCTAATCCATTGCATGGGGTTAGTTTCCACAAGAATTATCTATACCGGAGTCATGTAAAAATGCATTTGTAGTTCCTAATTCATCTATGTTCTTAGATTCATCATTCTTTCTCCATACTTTTTCCATTTTCTTCTTAACCTTAGTAGGATCAACAGGTTCATTCCTCTTTACCAAATTAGGCTATCTTCTATTCTTGCTTCTACAAACTTTTGAAATATGTCCGAGTTTGTTGCAAAAGTAGCATACAACATTTTTCTGACCAAACTAACTTCTACTCACTCTTAATCTGAATTGGTTAGCCATATGTCCAAATACATTACATGTATAACAATAGCCATTAAAAGATTGAAACATTCTCCTTGTATTCTATCTATTCATCATTTGACTTCTACACTTAGTACTTCTATGTCCAAATTTCTTGCATGTAAAGCATTGTACGAAGAAGAATCCAACATTTTGATTCATTCTACTCCTACATTCTATTTCTTTATGTCCATATTTATTGCATGAAAAAAAATGACATTGAAAGATGGGTACCTTTGTGCATTTGGTTGTCTAATAGGATCTTCTAGAATTGATTCTTTGATTTCTAAACTGTCTCCTATTGCCTTGCATCTTCTTTTGATTGTCAACCTTGGTAGATGTCAGATTTTCCTTGGAACTTTGTCCTTCTTCAAGTCCCAAACCACCTTTGTCTTTAGAGGTTTTCTGTATTGCAAGTAATTCATCAAGCATTGTAGTACTTATTTTGAAATTATCCTCATGTATTCTTGCTTTCTCCAAGTTAGATCTTAGGGTTACCACTTCTTCTTCAAGCTTTGTACATTCATCAATCTTGCTCTACATTTCAGCTTTCTGAAAATTTTCAATTCTTTTCTTTTCTTCCACTTGTACCTTTAGTCCAGTGATGTCCTCATTTTCTTTCTTCAACTGATCACTGAATTTTCTATGAATTTTTTTGAATTTCTTGATTTGTTCTCTCAATTTCTTGATGCATTCATTTTCCTCTCCTAGTCTTTTTTTTGAGCTTTTGTTCTCAGTTTCAAATCTGTCAAGATCCTCAAGAGTAGCTTTCAATTCTACTTTGTCAAGCATTCAGTCATCTCCTAAGAATTAAATTGTAGACATTTCTTCTAAAGGAACAAGACATTTCTTGTTATTCATGTTTTCAAACTTCCAAGATCTTCCTCAATATGTTAGGCTTTTCTCCAAGGAACCTTGATTTGATATCAATTGTTGAACATTCAAAATATTGAGACTCGGGAGGGGTGTGAATTAGTATTCTATTAGACTTTTTGAACACAACAAATTCAATCACCAAAACATATTAACTATAATAGGAAATGAAATCATGAAACATCCACAAATCCACATAGCACATGAACACCAAAATTTTTATGTGGAAAACCCAAAATGGGAAAAACCATGGTGAGGATTAGCTCACAATATATTATATCTGGATATAGTATATTACAGGGGCTCATTGCTAGGACACACTATCCTTAAAAGGCTCACAAATAGAGTTAATTACAATGCAAAATGGTATGGCTCACTACCAAAATATGAATTAATACAAAGTGCACCTATCTTTTGCTATATTTTAGTTCCTTTGAAGCTTTGGATATAAAGTATTGCCCTACTTAGCAATCACTCAACAACTCTGCTTTGATTTTGAACTTCTACCACTAAACACCACTCACATCTATCATTTATGTTCACACATCCACTTATCTCTCATACTTCCACACACCTTTACAATTCCAAAATATCTCATATATATACCCAGATACATTGCACACATCAATTAGTTCAGCCTAATTAGATGTAAACAAAACAATCCAAAATAACTCTTGTCAGCACCATACAAGATTAAAAACATCTTTTCACCTAAGAAAAACATGTAGTACTAAATTTCAAGTCAGCATGGATCTAAAATAGATTCAACTAACATCTGCAAATTATAATTAATCTTCTCAACACATATCATGTGTTATGTCAGTCAGGAATAGGACCTAATCACAAGAACTCCAATCATACACACTTCTCAAAATAAACACCTTCTAAATTTGATATTACTTCAATTTATCTTTACAACAACATCAGAGAGACTACCTTTAGAAGTACAACATCAAAAAAACCTTCTCAAGAAAATGTGGAATCTCCCATGTAGGTAAACTAAATAGAGAGATGATTGTAGTATACAGAGTTGAACTTTGTCATTGATAACTTCCAATACATGTTAGAAAACTTCTCGAGATATTGAATATAGTTGTATGAATCAGTCATAAAGATATAATTAAGAGAGAAAAGTTATATCTCCTCTTGCAGTAAAGTGTGGACCCAAGATTGACACACTAGACCACAACAACATTAGCAGAGAACACTTAACCAAACCTCTGATAGATCAACTTCCGGTATAGTTAGTACCGTACACCAAATATGCTTCCCACAATATTGACATTAATGAAAATGTGTTGGGCCAACCAAATCTACCTATGTATGTACACCTCATGCTCATGTTCCTAAGAAACATCAATGAAAACATACTCCCAAACTTCCAACACCATGGGCAAAAAAAATTTCCTTGACGGACAACTATTTCTAATTCAACAATTTGACAGTCAATATTAAGGTTTTTGGGCCTTCTAGATGCAATGGAAGGGTTAGATTTGACCCAAAATGCTCCAAAAGTGTAGCTACCTTCTAGATCTAGCAACCACTCTTCAGCTTCAAACCTTAATAGATTTGGCTTCAAATTTCTGATTTGGATGAAACAAAAAGAAAAACTAACTATCCCAAACCTTTTGAACTCAATGGTGAGCTTATATTTGCACTAGCAAGATCTTATTTGAGCTTTCCATAAAGAGCCACAAAGAGGAACCCCCTAGAATATGGTATTTCTATCAATTTTTTCTGATTCTCTAGATCATCATTCAATGCAAGAGAAGAGCATACTCAACTTTTCAAGATTTACCAATATCTCTCAAAAATGGCTAACCAATGGCATGAAAATCGCTCTGATACCATGTTAGAATTGGCTATGGAGATAGCCTAGATCTAGAGGCCAAATGGAAAGCACAAAGAGGGAATATGAATATGACAAGAATAAACTGTATTCTTATCAATTATGATTCAATGTTGTGATGTAATGTATGAGAGACCCCTTGGTTATATATACAAGGTGAGATGCAAGATGCCATAAGATTATGACAAGTGTCTTAATCATATGACATGAGGCAACTTATCACACTTACCTAGGTTCACATGTGTTACAATTCAAAAGATAAGATAACAACTAATGAAAAATAACACCTTCTAGAAAGATTCCTTCCTAGGACCTAAGTAAACTTAACATGTGAATAAGTCCCCCTAGTAATAAATTAACTACTTGTACAAGAATTTATTTAGACCAACAACTTTACAATATCCTTTTTGTAAAAATTGTTAAAATTTCAAAATTAATATTTATGTCTTTCTAGCTTCTTTAGTGTAGCTGATTTTTCTTAAAAAATAGCTCACTAAAGTGAGGGAAAAATGTAGTGTCCTAAAATTGCACCATGTGGTAGTTTCACACTTACACATTTAGGCCTTCCTTGCTTACAAAAAAAACATACAAGTTGGAATTTCATGATTTTGACTTCATAGGAGACAAGGATGAAGTGTTAGCAGCATGAGTTTTTGATTCTTATGCAAGTTTTGGTTGGACTCTATCACAACACACAAACATTTGTACGACGCACTATCATCCTCCTACTTTCTAAGATTCAAATGTGAATATTTTGTATTCTTCTCCCATGACACGTATCTTAGTAGCAAAGACACATATGTAACAACTCCTACCACCCATGCAACTTAACACAAGCTCTATTATCACTCTCATTATGAGGAAGAGGCTCTAAAAACTAAAGGCTCTCTCTTTCTCTCTTACTCTCACAACTAAGCTTTTCAGAAATTATCTCTCACACAATAGTCAAGACTCCTATCAATCACAAGTTTAGCACATCTATCAATCCAATAGGGGAGCCATAGGCTATTGGTAACATTCTCTTGTTATTTTATCTTACATAATCTTGTCTTTATTTATTTTATTATATTTGTGATAGTGGTTCTCCTCCTTTGTGGGGTTTGTTTCTATCACATCACTAATACATTTGACTGCAAAATACGACGAAACTGTTTGACGAAATATGTAAAATTTGATGTTCGTTGGGTGCTTGTAAAATTTGATGTGTAATTTCCAATTTTTTGAAAGTTTATCCTTGATGTTCATCGAAATTTTGATGAACCTAGGGTTTGTTGAAATGTCAGCTATTATTTTCGTCGAATTTTTGACAAACATGAAAAATTAAAAAAAATCAAATTGTGGCTGACATAAAGAAAAGTGAGTTGGCACCTGATTTATTGCGACAATGTTTTTCTCTACTTGAGACAGTTTGTGGAGAACTAAGGACGATTTTCTTGGGAAAAATCAGAAAAATTCAAGAAGATATCGCTAGGTTGAGGGTAGTCATTATCTTTTTTGCAGAATTCAGGTTGAAGTCAGTTTGTAGTTCGAGGTTTGAAAATCATATTTTAAAAGCAACATCTCATTAGATTTCATTTTAGAGGTTAAGGGTTTTGAATTTCATGTCCAGATTTTGTTGTGTGGAATCACCATAAGATCACAACGAGGAACAGATTCTTGTGACTGTAATTATGTGATCCATAACTGTATTGGTCATGTGGCACAGTTGTGCTATAACAAATACAGGATGCATTCATGTGTGACCCAAGTTTAATGTGGCTATATTGTGATAGAAATGGAGGCACTCATATAATGTAGTTAATTCAGGTTGTATAATGTAGGTGTCAATCATCATTAGGTGCATTCAGGTTGTCCCAAGTTTAACAAGATAGGATTTAATTATAGCATGATCGAAGAGTGATTACCTCTTGCTGCAATAAAGAGCCTATAACTCTAGTTGATATGCAGAGTGGTTGTGTTATATCAATTATGTAGTGCATTCAAGCACAACCCATGTTTAATGGGCTATTGTAGAGAGTGATCAAGATTTTCTAAACCTTATGAATGTTACTTGACATATATTTGCATAATCTCAAATTCCTTCAGAGGCTTTTGAAGTATCAATGTATCCTATATAGGGTTTAGAATGATTTCTTTTAATTAAAAAAATAAATAAATGATGTATTTCCCTGTAATTAGATAATGTGGAGATCTCCTAAATCTACCCCAGCACACTATCCTCTTTAGCAATGTATTCATTACTCCAGCTACTAGGTTTTTGCATGTGACATCTTTAATATCTTCATGACCGTGGCTTTTAAATATATCTTAGTCTTTGCTTTAATCCTTTTCATGGTAACCCTTGAGTTCCATAATCCACCTTCAATCTCTTCTAAGAACGATGTCTTAAGCTAGACTGCATAGTATGCATATAAAGCGAGTCCTTCATACCTGCCATTGTTCCAAACCACCACTCACTGCCTTGCTTAAAATGTTGCCTCCATAAGCACAATAGCATGTTTTAAAATCATGGTTTGCCAGCGATTGACCATTAAGCTCACCACTTTCATCATGAAGATACAATGATATTTTTGTCTTCAAACTCAAGGCATTATGGAAGATAACATTGTGAATTATTTGTTGTGTACGATTCAATTTTCTTGCACATTTACTGCTTTGCTAACTTCCTTTAAGACTGGGTATTGCACCCTCAGCTGCAATCTCAAACAGCTCACTCACTATCACTTGAAGATTCCTTTCATGAGCATCTTTCTATAAAATCAAACTATGCCCTATAGACTGCCTACTTACTACAAAGGACTCATTGTTTCATGGTATTGTAGTTCTTAAGATCCTTCAACCTTATTGACACTACTTCACAGTCCACAAGGTATTATTCACTATTTTCCCATCTTTGGTGAGTCTCAAAATACTGCTCAAACATGCAATCCACTACCTCCATTATACAATATTAATGGCTAAGAAGAAACATTGAACCTATGATTACCACTATTACTTCATTTGGACAGTCATTCCTTGATTGAATTTGCCTTGTCTAACACTACCAAAAGAATTTGAAAAACCCTTAAGGTCAGCAAGGGGGTAAGGAAACTCACTGTTAAAATCTCCACTTTACTATGCAAGGTTTGAGCTTTATTATCTTGTCACTGCTTAGCCTATTTTTGACTGTCACATCTCAAGTTACTGTCATTCTTTTTACTATAGATTGCATTTACAAATGTTAGTAAGCTACATAGTGTGCTTGTTATTGGCTACAATCTTTAGATTGCAAGATGTTATTACCTACAATGTCTCAATCTTTCTGGTATTGCAACCTCACTAATCCGCTATAATTATTGTTTATGTTTCTACGGAGGCCTAGGGTTTGTACCCTAATCATGCTCTTACCAATGCTTCTGTTGTGTTTTATTAGGGCTCTCTCAATGTTGAGGGCCCTAGGGATAAACTCATCATAAGAAGTGACACATTGCATCTTTAACTAAAAGGATAAATCTATTGACATTAGCAATGATGATTCTTTCGTTGCTCCTTTAGGAATGGGTCACTTGCTCTTACTAGATTCGCTACCTCCATTGTTGTAGGAAGATTTTTGATCAAGTTCAATATTCTGATTTTAGGAGTCTTAATGGTTGGAAATCATAGTAAAATCAGAATTTAATAAGTTTTGGAATTAGCATTGTAAAGTGTTTTTGGGGTCATTAACTTCAGACTATCTTCTCTTTTGCAGGGGTGGTTGCATGCCAATTTTTTTTGGTGTAAAATATCAGAATTATTAGACTATGTTACATGTATATGAATAAAAATTATTGGAGTGTGAGTTTGATATTTTTTGAAGATCTAAATAGTCAAGCTTGGCAAAGAAAAATCATGTAAGATAATATTAGTCCAGAACAAAATGAAGAGACACTTGATAGATTGTGGGCTAGATTGAAAAGAAAGGGTGATGGGAAATGTTATCATCCTTGCAATAATTGCAAGGGCTTAAAGACGAGATGACTTTTAATCTGCTTAATTTGAGAGCATTGTAAGCTGACATGGTCACTGATTGAAGGGGGCATGATTATCATCCATTGGTAAGTTGTTCATTATATGTGTTTATATTGATTGAATTTGTAAATGTTTATATTGTTTAACATTTTATATATATATAATCACTTGATCATGATCATGGTTTATTTGTGTCTATCATTATTATAAAGATGGGGTTCCCTAGGGCAGATGATATGGATTATCACAGCCCAAAGAATGTGGTTTTGCAAGCAGACGAACATGGAGCTGTGAATATCGAAGATAGAGTTAATGATCCTATGGAAGAAGATGATCATCATGAGAAAACACAATTGAAGATGATAGTGCGAATACATTTGATCCATGCCATTTAGTGGCGGTACGATCATGATGATCAAGATGACTTTGATGATGTTCATGATTTACCTGTACTTGAGAAGGCATACGAGCCCCTTTATGAAGGCTCCCAAACAACTCTTCTCTCTTCTATATTGTTGTTGGTAAACTTGAAGGTTATGAATGGTTTATCCAACATAGCAATCTCACGGATGTTAAGGTATGTCATTTATGTCATCTTTTCATCTATTTTAATTGTTGTTAGTTCATCACTAGTAAATAAAGGATGAAATAATAATGTACATTATATTCTTTATATAGACAAATTATTTTTGTTGTAAGATTGATTGGTGAATTTTTGTTACCACCATCAAATATTTTACCTCACTCATATTGAGATTTATCTGCCATTATGAAAGATATCGGAATGGAGTATCAAGCAATAGATGCATGTCCCAATGATCATATTATATATCATAAACAATAGAAATTTGCAATAGAATGCCCAGAATGTCATATTAGTAGATATCAAACAGATCAACTAACAAAAAGGTGCCTCGCAAGGTTCTTCCTTATATTCCCATT